>PVIW01002380.1:0-222785 GCA_004026585.1 Noctilio leporinus
TGAAGGCCTATTCCTTGTATTCATATACTTGGTTCTGTGTTGGTTGTTGTTAGTTTTGTTCATTATTGTCCCGTAAGAGGTGAGATCATATGATATTTGTCCTTCACTGACTGGCTTATTTCACTAAGCATAATACTGTCCAGTTCCATCCATGTTGTTGCAAAGGGTACAAGTTCCTTCTTTCTTTCTGCTACATAGAGGAATTCCTTCTTTATGCTGTGGCTTCCTCCACCTTGGTTCCGATGCAGCACTAAGTAGACATCTTGGAGTCATCAGCAGTAAGTTCATAAATGAACGTGTCTTGTGTCAGCAAATAGGATGTAAACTGCATGGGAAGAGACACCTTGCCTGTCTGGTTTACTACAATATCCCTAGCATACAGAAGAGTGCCTGAACACAGCAAGAGCTCTAACAAAACAATACTTATGGAATGAAATAAGAGGTAATCCCTGGGGTGTAGGCGTTATACAAATAGTTGGATCACTCTCTTAATCACTGTCTCCATCTGAGCAATCGATAAACAATCTGTACAACTACATACTATGCAAATGTTATCTGTGTTGTTGTGTAAAGATAAGTCAGGATTAGTCTAAAGCTTGCCCAAATTAGGGATTTAGTCCCTCTCTTGGCAACACTTTATTTTTATTCTTGTCTCTTGCCATATTTGAGGACACACAAAATAGCAGATGGACCAAGAGGCACTGCTCCACCTTGATTCCCTTTGACACGCTTCCCTAAGTAATACACACATTAGCTGTATGGCTTCCATCTCTCAACTAGGGGTGAGAGTCCTCAACCACCTACACAGTGGCTTTGTTGCCTGTCTGAATCAATTCAGTTATTATTTTTTTTTTCTAACACAATAGATCATAGAGAGCTACCAGAGGTATTTTGCCCCCTTTTATTCTCTCCTCTAGGGCAGAAGTCGTGGGTCTATAATAGTATCTATTATGATCTAAAATCCCTATTATTAGGAGTTGGGCTTTTACAGGTAATTAGGTTTTGGTGAAATCATAGAGATGGAAAACCCATCCTTATGAGGATGGGTTAATATCCTCATAAGAAAAGGGAGAGTGGATGTAATACAACAACAATAAAATTTAAAAAAAAAAAAAAAAGAAAGAAAAGAAAAGAAAAGGGAGAGAACAGAACTCTCTCTCTCCACCACGTAAGACACAGCTGAAAGGCAGCCATCTGCAAACCAGGAACCAAATCTGTTGGCACCTTGATCTTGGACTTCCATCCTTCCAGAACTGAGAAAATAAGTGTCTATTGTTTAAGCTACCCAGTCTACAGTATTTTGTTAGAACTGCCCAAACTAAGACAATATCCAATCACAAATCTCTTTTTGCTTTGTTTTAAATCTAAAGGGATATATTTCTTTCTATTTTCTATATAGCTGTTAAAACAAAACAAGTATGATTTCTAAACAAAAGA
Source organism: Noctilio leporinus (assembly GCA_004026585.1). Classification (NCBI taxonomy): domain Eukaryota; kingdom Metazoa; phylum Chordata; class Mammalia; order Chiroptera; family Noctilionidae; genus Noctilio; species Noctilio leporinus. Next base: position 1,438 of record PVIW01002380.1, read on the forward strand.
ACTTCAAGAAGGGGATTTGTTGATGTGATTTGCTTTCTTTTAGCTAAGTGTCCTTTCTTTGGGAAAGGAGCACCAAAATTTTGGTATAACTTACTTAATAACAATAGACAATTGCCACAGTGTGTTAATCTCAACTGCTTCCCATGGCAAGGAAAATTAATTACCTGGCCTTGTCATGAAAGATTGTCCCAAGAGTTCTGCATAATAATAACCTATTGTATTTTTTAAAAATCAGGTTATGAAATAATACGTATTATATAATTATATTTTCATAAGTATTTATAGGCCTAAAAATGTTCTGGAAGGACACATTCAGGGTTGTTAACAGAAGTTACAACTACGTATTGAAATGATGTATTTTTCCTTTTTGCTAATCTAAATATTTTAATTCTTGTGCTATTAAAGGATAAACTTTCTCTAATAAGACAATTTTTTAATAAAATGTTTCAACTACTAAAATAACAGAAGTTTCAAAAAAGCTACCTAAGCAGTTTGCAAGAATACCACAATTGTATTTAGAGTTTATGCTTTCAGAAAGGGGTAAGGAAATTAACATTTTTTATGTTTCAGCAATCCTGCCAGGTTAGTGATATTATTTCCATTTTACAGATGAGGAAACTTGAGGTTCAAGGAGTTTTTACATCAGTAGTCTAAATCACAGATCCAGGACAAAGCAGAGGCAGGATTAAAGCAGATTCATCTGATCTCAACAGCCACTCTCCCCACCTGACTGGATGCACAGCCTAGCACAGCCTAATGGAAAGTGCTAGAGTCTTGGTTTTACTCATCACCATACATGGCACCTGTATATGATACATAGGCAATCAGTTATGATTGTACTTGTGTTGCACCTGAGCCAAACCCCTTTCTTGTAGCTCAGGGAAGGAGTATCAGCAAGTCAGGCTCACTCACCCTGCACAAAGAAAATGTCTCAGTTTCTTATTACAATGTCAGTGCAAAGTGTTACGTCTTTTAAGTCTAAATGTGGCTTCCACTCTTTCTGTTTGAGGTGAAAGCCCATTATTAAAGTGACTTAGAGCCCTTTGATCATTCTGAAATACACATGCTCTTAAGGGAAGCATCTCTACCTTACGTTCAACTGACAATTGGCCTCTTATTTTAACAACTGGCAAAACATCACAGCGACACCTCAATTGTCCTTTGTTTTCCTGTCCTGTTGGCTGTTTTCCCCAAGCATTAACATGACTTTGATTTCATCACAGCAAGGAGCTTTGAGCAAGTTATTTACGGTCTCTCCCCGATATCACATCACGTCTGTGAAGAACATAATTGCTAAACATTGTTTTCCCATCACCTAAACAGACACAGTGGACCCCGCACGCTGTACCTTAAGGAATAGGTTTGGCAAAGTGACAAGTGCCGACTTAGTGGCAAGGAGTCAGGGTTATGGGTGGAAGAGACCCAGACTCTGAAGGAAACATGGATGAGTGCTGACATTTAGGGAGGGAAGGAAAACTATGTGGACTGTGTGGTGATGGAGGAAAAGCACCTGCATTACAACGGGACAATTTATGAAGCTCTTAAAAGAACAGGACCTTGCTTGGGCGAAGTGCTCTACACGTGGTATGTGATTCATTCTCACAAGCAGTAGCTGATCCCAGTCCTGTGATCTCTGAAGATGATACACTTTGGGGTGGGGGCAAGGTGTTTTTAATTGCAAAATTAAACATATAATATGCCTAAGGCTTCCCCGCATTGAGGGGCCCATACGAGTGAGGTATCCTGATGCTTCAAGTCCTTAGCTTCATGGTAAACCCACCATAAGCCCTCTCAAGTGGTATTATCCATTCTGCATATAATGAAGTTTAAATACATTAAGAAACTTGCCCAGCCACAGGGTTACCAAATGCCAGAGCAAGGATTCTAACCAGACTCTCAAAATACTTAAAGGATTGCTTAAGGCCCTCAAATAGGCAATTCATGAGGACAAACTCCCTTGAAAGAGCAGTGTGACACCTTGATGTGGTTCTGAGAATTTCCCAGCAGGACCTATCCCCTGTCAGAACCTGCAGGGCTTGGGTGTGTGGAGTCCTGCCAACACTGCTGCAGGAATCTGTGTCTTTGAGATTCATGGAATCTGTAAGGAAAGCTACTGTTGAGGGAGAAAGACAGGTTTTAATGACTCCGATTTTTGCACCTACAAACCAAAAAGTAGGGGAGAAGAAAATATTTTTAAGACACATACTTAATTTAGCCACAGTCCTGGATAAGAAGATACCAGTGTTTACAGCTGAATGCAGTGATGTGCTGGTAAACCAGCTTGAGGGGCAAGGGGGAACCCCATTTTGTAGTATTTGCCAACTTCTATGATGTTGATATTTCCATATTGATTTGGGTTTCAAATTCCAGAAGTTGCCTGGCTCATCAAATTCCTGCATTACTAGCAAACAAGCTCTTACCAACAGGTACACACTACTCCACTACACGGTTAGCTGGATGTCCCATTTGGCCTTGATGGTCATGACCTCAAGTCCTTCAGTTATGAAGATCTTTCTTAAGACTCTGAGGCAAATATTCTTGGCCCTGAAACCTTGTTTAGTTAGCACTATGGAAAGAGGACTCAAGTCTCAGGAATGTTAGGGAAATGAGTTAGGAGATTTTCATGACACACCATGACCCATTACAAAATCTTTCTGCAACATGTACTCAACTACTGATGCAGCTGGGAACCCTCAGCACCTTTCCCTTCCTAGTCACCCTCTCAAGCTTCTGCCATCTGTGCCCCTACCACCTAAGCAACGACAACAGCCAATGATAGGACAAGTCAAATCTCATTTTACAGATTGACAACTGAGGACCAAGGAAGATGACAATGACAATAGTCATATAGGATTTTAAATACTAGAAGTGGGACTAAAACTTAAGTATTCTGACTGTACTCCTTGCTAACATCTTGCTATTTAAGCAATTAAACCTTACAATAGGCATGGCATGATGATATCTTTGAACATTACTATACCTTCCAGATGGATGTTGTAACAACATCAGGAAAGTGATCATTTGGCTGCTTGGGGCCCTGACTCATTTCCTCTGCCTCTGTCTTTTCCAGGTTTCTGAAGCTGTGAACACTCATCCCTGCACAGGTAAACTCAGGACTGCCCAAATCAAAGACAACATAGGTTCCTCATTAAAAAAAAACAAAAAACAAAAAACAGAACCTGAGACAGGGGCTTGCGCAGAGATAGTTTATTTTGAGACATAACCTAAGGAAGCAGGGAAAAACAACACAGGTGTCTTTCCTGTATTATCTTCCCCATTCTATGCGACCCCATGAGGAGTCCCATAGAATGTCTTTCAGAGTTAGGGGATTCTGGCAATGCAGTACTTTCAGTGGGAAAACCAGGAAGTCCTGAGAAAATGAGGACAAGTTGGTCCCCCTATCAGAATCATCTGCCCAGCAGCCAGAAGAAACATTCTCCACCCTAGCTCCCATCCTTCCATGATTGTGGCCTGATGAGATGCCAATTCTCTGTGCTTGCCTAGTTGCATATGTGAAACTCAAAGCACATTTCTTTGTGTGTTCAAAGAAGTGGAGTGAGAGTAGCCTCAAAGCAGAATGAGACACAGTGCACCTGAGATGAGGAACTCTGGCCGCTGGTGCGTCAGTGGCCAGGGTCAAGCTAGGCTGAAGGATGTGCCCAAGAGGCATAAAGGGTGTGCAGACAGCCTTAGACCCTGAACTGGTAGGAGTTCACTACCAAGTGAACAATCCAGGACTTAGAATATGTGACTACAAGGCTGCTTGCTACACAGTATACCAGGCTACCCTTTCATGAATCTACCCTTGACAAGATGTTGACCCTTGCTGGTTTCTCTTTCTTCCTTCCTTCCTCCATCAATAACTTCCTCTTTGAAGGAAGTGCTCTTGTTATCCATGATTTAGAAATTACAAAGCTTAAGTATTGAAAAGTAGGTTTTCCAACGTCCAAGGCCCACTGGTGCAGACTAAGAGTTATTCATCAAAACCTATTTTCTGTTCTTTCTGGTCACAGCTAGACTACGTTTCCCAGCCTCCTTTATAGTTAGGCATAGCCAAGTGACTAAACTCTAGCAAATGAAATCTGAGCAGAAGAGAGGTGCGCTGCTTCTATCCTGACCAATGAAAACTTCCCATGTGCATCCCCCATTTGCTTTTCCCCTTCTGAATGTCTGGAAAGAGTAAAATCAAAAAGAATATGCTGAAAATGGCCACGTCTCCATCAGTCTGGGTTCCTAAGTAGAGGAGGGCTTGCCCCACTGATTATTGATGGTCCAAAACTATTATTTAAGAAAAAAAAAAAAAAAGCTTTTATTATATTTTGGGCATTATACATCTTTAGGCCTTTTGTTGTTACAGTACCAATTGCACCTGATTTATGAGTCTATTAATGCAGAGAGTCAACTTTAATTAGTATAGACACATATGAGAAAGTGGCAGAGAATTAGGTTGAAAAGATAAATGGAGGCTGTCATGTAAAACACAAAAAATTCTCACCTGTTTTTCCCAGAAGTACAGATAAAGTCTTTTAGATGGAGCAGAAGCTGGGAAAATGAGTAGCTATGTATCCAGTTGGATAAAGAAGAAATTTGAGGGCGGTCATCCCTAATATATTCTTTTTTTCTGAGCAATAAGAAGCAGAGTTGTCTTCTTAAGGGCATGCTGGGTGTGCAGGCATGTGGGCAGGTTGGGAAGGAGCAGGTTGAGACCGTGAGAAAGATGGTGAAGGTTTATAATGTGAGAGGCAGCCATTAAAAGAGCAGACTTTGGGGTCTGTATCAATCAGGTTCTTGTAGGGCAACAAGTACAATTCTAGGCCTGTCAAGTAGAAAGGAAATTAGGTGCTCACCTGGGAAGCAAAATTCAAGGGTAGCCTCACTAGCTTTTAGTTTCATTGCCTCCGAGCCAGAGAACTGCTGCCAACCTGAGACCGCCTCTGTCCCAAGGCAGTGAGGTGGCAGGAAAATACGGTGACAACTGAAAACACTCACATTTGAGAAGTCCATTCAGGCATTTAAAAAATAGAGCTGTGATTTCTGGTCAAGATGACAGCATAGCTAAACACAGCTTGCCTCCTCGCGTACCCACATCAAAATTACGACTAAATTATAGAACAATCATCACTCAGAACCAACAGAAATCAAGTCGAATGGAAGTCTGACAACTATGAAATTAAATAAACCCCATCAATCCAGACTGGTAGGAAGGGTAGAGACGTGAAATGGGCTGGGCCCTCACCCACCTGTGATGGATAAAAATTCAGGAGGGATACCTCGGGAGCAAGGAATCTCAGCCCCACACCAGGCCCCACAGCCCAGAGTTCCGGTGCCAGGAAGGTAAGGCCCCATAACTCCTGGCTGCAAAAACCAGCGGGGGTTGAACCAGTGGAAAAACTAGAGTCCCAAGCAGTTTCTCTTAAGGAGCCCACCCAAAACACTCAGGCTCACTCCCTCTGAGCTCCAGCACCAGGTTAGCTTGAAAGGCACCAGTGGCCCACAGGGAGGAACTGAAGTGTCTGGCGTCAGGGTGAGACTGGGAGACAACTTTCTGCCAGGCAGAGGCTATTGTCTCTTTTCTGAACCCTCCTCTCACAGAGCCAGAGTCAGTAGGCAGGCGGTTTCCATCTCTGAGCCTCCATCAACCTGCCTAACACCATTTGCCCCTCCCTGGAGACACCCTGAGGCTCTGTCCCAATCAAATTACAGCTGTTAACAGCGGAATTTCCATATGGAAGACTGATCTTGGCTCATGCTTCACAACTTCCTAAGTCCTTTCAAAAAAGCAACAAGTGGCCCCCAGTGGGTCCCCAGTCCCCCTACTGCATGCTCAGTGGCCCCAGGCCCAGCACCGTCAGCAGCCAGTTTAGATTCACAGCTTGGCTCACCTGGGAGTGTCCAAGCCCAGCGCAATATCAGTGTCTCAGATGTCCTTACAGCTCAGGCAGGTGGCCCCGGACACACCCAATGGACAGCTACAGACCACGTCAGAGCACCTCCACCCTGCGCCTGCACAGCTGATATTGCACAGAGGGTGGAGGTAGGTTGTCTGTGTCACAGCCAGTTGTTGCAGGTGACTGGCGTAGGTAAATCCCTCCCACAGACCTGGCAACAGCAGTCAAGGCTCAATTACAAGAGGAGGGTGTACTCAGCCCACATGAAGGGTGCACCTTGGATACCCAGTTAAGGTGATAGAAGAGGCTGTGCCACTGGACCCTGTAGGACACCTACTACATCAGGCCATGCTAACAAGACAAGTAGCCATAGCAGCTCCACCTAATACACAGAAACAAACACAAGGAGGCTGCAAAAATAGACAAAGAAACATGGCCCAACTTAAAGAACAGATCAAAACCCCAAAAGCAACTAAACAAAATGAAGACCAGCAATGTTTCAGAGGCAGAGTTCAAAACACTGGTTATAAGGATGCTCAAGGAACTTAGTGAGGACCTCAACAGCTTAAAAAAGATCCAGTCAGAAATGAAGGATACACTAATTGAAATAAAAAATAATTTACAGGGAAACCAGAGTAGAGTGGATGAAGCCAAGAATCAAATCAATGATATGGGACATAAGGAGTTGAAAAACAACCAAGCAGGGCAAAAAGAAGAAAAAATAATCCAAAACCAAACAAACAAAACAAAACAAAACAAAACAAAAAAACGAGGACAGCACAAGCAGCCTCTGGGACAATTTCAAGCATTCCAACATTTGCACGATAGGGGTGCCAGAAGGAGAAGAGAAAAAGCAGGAAATTGAAAATGTATTTGAAAAGCTAATGAAAGAAAACTTGCACCCCTGGAGATAGGGGATGAGTTAGTACTGAACCCACGTGGACTAAGACTAAACAAGATTTCCTAAAGGAAAATTGAAATAGTGCAACCAAAAGAATGAGCAATAGATGCCTTAGTATTACTAATGAATTTTAAAAAGAGAGAGAGTGATGACTTAGCATCGATTCTTCTGCAGAAGGCAGTTTCCCCGTATCTGTAAAACTTTGCAACATTAATGCCAAAGTCGCTGCTGTTGCAGCCAGTGCTTCTTCCACTCTGCCCAGATGAATGGTCTCAGAATCAAGCTTTGATCGCATCTCTCTATCACATTAAGTAGATAATAAGATCAAGTGGCCATACACATCAAATGAAGGGCTTATGACAGTCTAAGGGATCTGAACTTCATTTCAAAGACTCTTGAAGCGTGCTCATGAGCAACCTGAATCATACACTTGCTTCCAGGTGCTAACTGGAGAGATAGCATAGGCTAAGAGCACAGATTCTGAAAACCACTTGCATGTTTCGGTTCCAACTCTGACTGCTTTAGAAGACTATGTGACTTTGGGCAAGTCCTCAGTCTCTCTTTGCCTCAGTTTTCCCAACAGTAAATGGGGATAATTGAATTCACTTTACCGGAAGAGTCAATGAGTCATTGCATGCAAAGCACTTGGAATATTATTTGATACATAGAGCTATAAAGTCTCAGCGATTAATCATCTGGGAACATGCATGTGGCAACAAGTCCTTTGAATGCAAAATAAAATATTAGAGATGCGTGGCACCAGCAATTAGAGATGTACGACCTTGGCTAAGTCACTCATTGTCTCTGGGGTTATTTCCTTTCTTCACCTATATTATGATAAAAATCATAACTACCCTGCTTACTTCACAGGGCTGCCATGAGATCAGAAGAGATAATGGACACTATAAAGTCTTTGAAAACCTCCAAGTCTTTGAAAAGGCCTTATTAATACTAATTATCTTCATCCAGATTATCTGATTAGTGCACAATCAGCAGTTTTTCATCCCACACTGTTTGCATAAGAAATCATTAGGAAAGAATATCTGTTGCTGACATGAAATAATATACTCCCCAACCAAACCCCATTCAAAAGTCATTGGGATTGTCTTGGGATTGAACTGTTCTTCACCATTTTTTGTACCTATCATGAAATCAAACTGAATGTAATAGAAAAAGTATTAAACTAGGGGGTCAGGACTCTTGGATTATAGCTCCCAGTTCTGCTATTAATTTTTGTGTCATCTCATGGGAGTCATTTTATTTTTCTGGATTTCCACAGTCTGTAAATGATTGTGATACTGTATTGTTGGTGATAGCCCTTGTGACAGAGAATTCCTGGGTTCTGGTCACTTCTTGATGGAGTTTTACTGATCACTTAGATTAAATTAACACTGAATCTCTGGAAAACACATCCTCCCAGGGAGAATTTGGTTACACATACAGCATTTGATTAAGGTAATATATCCAAGAATATATGCTGAAATCATAATGCCATTGTCTTTGGAATTCCCCATGAATATAAAGCATAGATCAGCTTATAGATGCTCCAAGAAAGAATGGTAATCTTTAATACAAGGCTCCTGGCAATATCCTCTTCCATGAATTCTCTCCCATTGTCCTTGCTTTGGGGCTGTGTTAGCTCTTTTTAAGAGGATGTTTCAGCAATTTCCTATAATCTAGTATAAGACCTTATGTGACCCACTCTCCCCACCCGCTCTGACTTCCTCTCCTTCTCATCACTCATTATGTTTCAGATATACTGGGCTGCTGAATATTCCAGAGCTCAGCCCTGCCTCAGGGCCTTTACACCTGTTGTCCTTCTGCCTAAAATTATCTTCATTCCCTGGCTTTCTCCATGATTTTAACCACCATATTATATTAATAAATTGTTCAATCAGTGTTGTCAATTAATGAAAATTATATGAGTAATAATAATGCAATGCAAAACTTATATTAGTTCTTTTAGTGTCATTGCTTTATATTTTTCTCTCCACTCCTTATTGTCCAGTTATCTCCATTACCAAAAATAAATAACGGAGCAGGAAAAAAAGCACAATTATCTGGGAATGGTTTTGGCAATAATTTGGGACCATTGCCTAGAGTGGGGGCTCTTACCTTCAGGTAACCTCAAACTTCTAACTTCTGAAATCAACTAGTTGCACTTTTCTGAGAAGTTCTGCAGCTTTCTAAGACTTCCTTAGGGGATCTGTGACATAAAAAGAGAAGAACCACCTAAAGAAAGGGAAAAGTAACTAATCAGTTTATTGGAAGCCAACCAAACATTGGACACTTAGATATTTATTGTTAAAAATAAAATCCAGTGGATAAGGCACCAGCCTTCGAACCCAAAGGTCGCTGGTTTGATTCCCAGCCAGAGCATATAACCAGGCTGCAAGCCTGGTCTCCAGCCAGGTCCATAGCTGGAGGCAGGTGAAAGGCAACCATACATTGATGTTTCTCTCCCTCTCTGCCTCTCTCCCTTCCCCTCTCTCTACAAATAATTAAAAAATCCATAAAGGCTATGGTGCCATTAATAATATTTACAACTCTGGTATAATATAGAAAAATGCTGATGCTGTAATGTTAGTAACAATATAAAGTGTTCGCCTAATTCCCTCCTCAATCCATGCATAATTTGCTTCATTGCCTCCACACCATATTTGTCAAGGTCACCTTCACCTTGTTGGATCCAGCAGTGACTTCTCTATCGTCAGCTTTCAGTATAGTTGGCCACCAGCTCCATTCCCCTGCCCAAACTAGTCCATTTCTCTCTCACAGGCTCCTTCCCAGTCATCCTCCTGGGCACTGCTAATTGTTGGAGCACTCCAGGGTTAAACTCCGGTCTTCTTTTCTTCTTCATCCTCTTCTTCATCACTCTCTCCCAAAGTGATCTCATCCAGTCCCGTAGCTTTGAATACTTCATACTTTCAGTAAAGTGTACATAAGGTATTTAATTCACATCTTCAGTCCTGACCTCTATCGTGAGCTGTAAGCAGGAATGTATTCAGTTGTCTGCTTAACATCTCTCCTTAGCTATTTAAGATGTAAGCACCTCAGACTAAACATTACCAGAGATCTATTATTATTAATATTATTATTGTCCGTGTTTTTGCAGCTCACAGGATAGTGCATGGACCATAGTAGACCCTCAAGAAATATTTGTTGAATGAATAGATATATTTACAGTATACACACAACTGTTTATACAGTTATGGTTAACAACATGAGGTTAGAGGGGTGGGGAAAACAGCAAAATATCGGGAGTTGAGCATGAAATTGTAAGATTTTTCTTTAAAACTCCTTTTCTATTTTTCAATTTTAGAGTATAGCTGTTAAAAATACCAGATTTGGAGCGCAGTGACCTCTGTCAGTCAGACTGCTCACTTACTTTGCTCTCTTCATATGCCAAAGGGACTCATAAATATGCACCTCATTCATGAAGTGTTCACAGTGTGCTTGAGGAATAGAGTGAAAAAAATAAAATGGAGTCACTGTAGTCAAGCTGTTAAAATTACTAAAATCAAGTAGTTCGAGATGTGAGCAAAGCATGGCTTTACCTAGCCTGGGGGCCTAAATGTTTCAACTTTGCAGTCCTGCGTCAGTGCATGGACGTACAATAAACCTCCATATAACCCTCTTGATTTACGCCCCCTGACAGACTCAGGAAAGAGTTGTCATAGGTCCAGATCCCGTGCGGTCGATTCTCCAGATCGCGGATCATCCACAGGATTACCACCGTCTATCAACCCAGAGGCTAAGACCGCAGGGCTGATTCTTCTCTGGAGCTACTTTGTAGTCTAAGAACCCTCGGGCCATCTTTCCTTTTCAGAACACTCTGGGTATTGCCTAGTTGCTTCTCTGCAAACCCTGAGAACCTTGAATAAGTATCATTTTATTTCTAGACAAAGATTCCTGATACCTTTGCTAAGTGTACACGCTGTCCTGTGAAATTACGCCAGAAAAGAACTTCGCAGGATGCACGTCACGCAGCAAGGGGTGGTGATAGCCGGTGAGGATGATCAGAGGGTTTTCCTTACACATCTTTACGAAAGGGAGTAAAACTCCATCCACAGATCCTCCCTCCGGCAGATGCTCCGCCTCCGGGGCTCCGGAGCGGCTCCCGGCGCACCTCCCCTTCCCCCCCTCCCCACCCCGGGACGCGGGCTCGGGCCCTTTTTCCGCCCACGTGACCCTCTCGGGCTCCTCCCCGCCTCCAAAATGGCGGCCTCCAGGAGCAACACTCGCACGTGAGAAAGGGTTTGGACACCCGGGCAACCAAGAGCGCGAGTGGATCAACCGGTTACTGCTCCCTTCCTCCGGTTGCATCCCTTAGATCCCTCCCCCGGCGCTGGTGGGCCGCTGCCCCGCTGCAGTCATGAAGACCAAGCCCGTTTCCCACAAGACCGAGAACACACACCGGGTGAGCGGGGGAGCTGAGGCCCGGAGCCGGGAGTCGCGGGTGTCTCAGCCGGGGGCCTGGCTCTGAATGGTACCCACCGGGCTGCAGTGTTCTGGGCCGAGCGCGAGCCCTTTACTCGGAGGCTCCAGCAGAAGAGAATGAGAGACTCTCCGGATGTAGTCAACATGGGGTGGGGAAAAGGTCTGGCAGCGAATTCCGCGCGTGGTTTGCGGGGTCTGGAGTGCCTGGGAAGCCCCTTCAGTCCGGAGTTAAAGTTATTCTCACAGACTGATTGCTTAGGAGCTGCGCTCCCCTGCTATTTTGTTTTTAAATGACACATTAGGGGGCGGGCCGGTGGGAGAAGGTGTGTGATTTCCAGCTAGCTGGTGGCTGCTACTACATCATTGTCCCCGTTTGTCCCTTGAGAGTGTCTTCATGATGGTACAACCTTAGGTTTATCTACGTTTAAAAACGCTATTATTGCAACGATTTAGCCATGTCCCTGTACTTTTAGGGGACTTTGAAACCTAGCAGTAGATCTAGCAAGGCCACATCGCCAGCACAATTTCGCATGGAAATTTTACTTGAAATGACATAATTGAAAGAACTTAATGCAAACGTATTCATAAAAATATGCCAAATATTATCTCCGTAAAGTAGTGCAGTGCATTTGTTTAAGGCTCTATGTCTTTCGGTTTGTTTTTATACTCTTGATTCATCAGTGATACCACTTTTAGTTTCAAAAGTCATACATTTTATGATTGACTGAAAATACAAGCCTGTAATTGCCAGCAAAGCATTCTGTTATATGCAATATAATGACAGTACATAAAGAGTATAAATAATGATGGTGCATAAGAGGCATGTATAATGATTTGTAATGATAGTACATACAGAGACTTAGGGAAGCTTTAACCTTTCATCTTTTGAGAGGAAGTTGTCCACATGTGATTGTTACACAGCATTCAAATCTACTCTGAAGATGTGATAAATAGTAAATGATGCTGTATCTTAAATATCCTCCTCCACTCCCCTTAGTTTCTTACATTCGCTGAACGATTGGGGAATGTGAACATCGATATTATTCACCGAATTGATAGAACTGCGTGCTACGATGAGGTAAGAGAATGTTACACTTACCAGTTTTCAAGTATTCATAGTCAGTTTTTTAGTGTCTTCTGTTGAAGTGGATTGTGTTTTAAGCCATTCCTGTATGAACATAAAATGCATGTAGACCTGTCTAATACAGTGTTGACGACATATGATATTAAGTTAAAAATTTAAATGCTCAGGCATATACAGTTAATTGCTGCCATATAGGACAGGTGCAGGTAGGACGTGAAGTCATTCCACCATTGCAGGAAGTGCTACTGGGTGGTTCAGGTTCAGAAAGCTGATTTGATCTTCGGGCGGCTTCTGTGATTCCAGTACCCCCATTTTTCACGTGCATCTGAGCACTGTTGCAGTATCATACTCTGAAGCTACATGTCACCTTGCAAAGGGATCGGGAGATAGTCTGTCACAAACAGTGGACATGTGCCCATCACAGTGCTAGGCTAGGAACGCCTTCTACATTTAGGTTTTAAACTGTTAGATATACGTATTTCCCTTCTGCCTTAAGAAACCCTGAACAAAATTTAATTGCATTCTCCTTCTTCCACTGTGTTCCCCCTAATTATTGATTTTTATCTTTTAAAGATTCCCAAGGCACAATGTTAGGGTCTACCTTTTATGAGATGGTAGGAGGCTATTTGTATATGCTTAGTACTTGTTCTCTCTGTCTCTGCCTCTTTTATGTATATATACATATATCAATATATAACATGTGTTACATATCTATATGTTTATATATGTATTTACACATAAACACATGTAGGTAATAATTTATTGGTTTTACCTCACAAAGCATGAAATAATATATGTACTAGGTTAACAATCTAAATAATATAATAATGACTTAGGCAAGTATCATCTCAACCCCCCAGGGAGACTGATATTGACAGTTTGGTATGTGTATTCTTCCGGAACTTGCCTCTCATACAATATATGGCAACATTTTATAAGAGGTCTTTTATTTTTTAAAGAAAAATTGTATCCTGCTATTCACTTGACTGTGAATTTTTATCACTTTGGGAGGTGTATGTCATCAGCGTCCTTCTTGTTCACTATACATCTTTTTAATCCCCACATGATATATCTTCATATGTCTAGAGCCACAAGCTATTTCAGTCATTTTCCTATGTTGGATATTTAGTCTGATTTATGCCCCCACCCCACTACAATCAAGCTAGATAAACATCTATATACTTACATCTTTTCAAATTTTGTAAGAAATATTTCCAAAAGGGGAATTAGTGAGTCAAAGGGCATATGTGATTTTAATTTTAGCAGAAATGCCATGTTGCTTTCACATACTCTTTTAGCAGTTCATATTTCTAAAAGTAAAATGAAGAAACTGAAGTCATGGCATTTTTCTGGGCCTACTAGCATGAAAGACATAGAAAAAAGGTTTTTTCCCTTAGTATGACGTATATGAGTTCTATCCCGAAAGTACTGGCCTTATACACTGTTTTATTGATGTTGGCTTGATACTTCCAAGACATACCTTATAGGTTTTTGAGAATTATTTACTGGAACCAAATCAATAAGACATTTTTTTTATTAACATGTTGACCAGCAATTTTATACAAAAGCTAATGCAAGTGCAAACATGAGTTAATTCATGTAGCAAACTATATCCATCTGTTCATTAAGCATCTTTCCTTATTATATACCTGAATGCCTTTGAAGTGTGTTAGTTAATGACCTTTAAAAAAAATAAGTTTTTTAACTCTTGACTATCATTATTGTCTTAAGATATTAATATATTACTGTTCCTGTTTGATTATTTATAATTTGTCTTTGAATTGTCTGATTAATGGTCTGCTTTCATCTTGACAGGAGGTTGAAACCTACTTTTTTGAGGGTCTGCTGAAATGGAGAGAATTGAACCTTACAGAACACTTTGGTATTTTCCATTTTGTTTCTATTTCACCTGTCATTTATACTTTATATGTTCAAAACAACTCAATAGCGGTGTGATGGAAAAGCAGAACCTATATTTTTTTTCATCTAGGGAAATTTTACAAAGAAGTTATTGACAAATGTCAATCATTCAATCAGCTTGTCTATCATCAAAACGAAATAGTTCAGAGTTTGAAGACTCACCTGCAAATCAAGAACAGTTTTGCCTATCAGCCCCTTTTGGAGTAAGTAGCATGTTGAGAGAAAGCTGAAGGATATTTCTCTGAATTTTATAAATGGTTGTGTTTTATAGCTATACATGCCTTAGATATGATGTTTGTAATTTAAAAATAAGGATTTACCTTTTCTGTTAGTTTGAATATTAATTAGTGCTTTGCCATAAAGCAGAATCTTAAGTATATGAGTATACTTCTACCTCTTTGATTTTGAAGTTTTAATTAATCCTGTCATCATATGTGGTCAACTATCATTTACGAAATAGATTTGCAGTATTTTTTTTTTCAGTCTGTATGTCTCACAAATGTTACTTTTCTTATTTTTGATTCAGTTTGATTGTACAGTTGGCAAGAGATCTGCAAACAGACTTCTATCCACATTTTCAGGATTTTTTTTTGACCATCACGTCAATCCTAGAGACTCAGGACACCGAGTTGTTAGAATGGGCTTTCACCTCGCTGTCATATCTTTATAAGTACCTGTGGAGGCTCATGGTGAAGGACATGTCCAGTATATACAGGTGACCCTTTTCTGATATAGGGGTTTATTTATTTATTTTGCTTTTAATTTTTATTACGTTTTATTGACAATTCAGTGCATTTCTATCATCTCCAAAAGATTTCTGATGCCTCTTTGCAGTCAGTTCTGCTCCCTGTCTCCCCTGGTTCTGAGAGTAAAAGCATTGTATGTATGTACAGTATTCAGGATTGCCTCTGAAAACTGCTGTGTGCTTGAGGCCCCTAAATAGAATCATCCTACTCAATAAGAATTTTTGGCACTTGAGTTTGTAAATTCTTATGTTTTGGTCAAGGGCAGTTTTTATTGATACTGACAACCAGGAGAGAATTGCTGATTCTGACCTGTATTTAATTAAAACATGCTAATACCTGTCGTGTGTACCTGCTCACATAGCTACCTGACTCTAATATATTCTTTAATTGCATTTTCCCTGGCTTCTGCCTGACTGCAAACTATCTTCTAGCTCAGTCTCTGATTATTTTCTTAAATAAAGTCAGCTCTTCAGCCAAAGTGATCCACAATTCACTTCACCAGTCGGTGTTGACCGTACCTTCTGTCATATCAAACTGCTGAAATCACATCCCCCTTCCCATTAAAGCTTGGACTGCATTTCATGACCTTTACACATGTTCCCAGGCACCTTGACCTGAAGTGAAAGCCTTGTACTCGATCCTTCGGGCATTGCATACCACTTATGTTATAAAACTTCTGTTAATAATTGTTCATGATGTAACGCTATCCTCTACAAACTTGTAAGTTTATAATTTATAAATTCTTCAAGAGCCTCACCTTTAACATCTACCTATTCCAACTCCCATTATGCCCCTTAAGCCAAAAGGGACACTTGGTATTTGTGACCAAATGTGAACAAGGAAAGAAAACGAATGGCATAGTAGGATTTTGTTTAAAATAAGGGAAAGATTAATTATAATCTGTTTCAATCTGGGACTTGATGGAATTTTCCACTTGGTGTCCCAAATACTTTAATTGCCACATGAATGCATAAGATTAACTTTTTTTTTTTTCCTCCTCTGCTATATAGGTGTGGATATGGGATAAGACTGTAGAATTTGTTTTTGTCCTTCTTGACCCCGCCTTCCTTTGGACAAAGAATGAGAAAAATATTTTTCCAGCCTTTAATAGTTAAATTCTCTATGTAGCTTTTGGTCAAATGTATTAGAAACCAAGATTACTTCATTAAAAACCAACAAGATACTTGGGGCGGGGGTAGACATAAAGTTTATTTGATTTCATGAGCTTTGTTACTTTTATATCTCCTAAGTCAGGCTCGCTTGTTCTAAATTTATTTGCTTTTAGTATGACTTCCTCAACAGCCTGGATGTTTTTTTTTTTTTTTTAAATTTTATTGTTGTTGTATTACATCCATCCCCTTTTTGCTCCCCTCTGTCCCCCCACCCACCCACAGCCTGGATGTTTTTACTTGAATATTACTAGAACCAAAGTTAACACATTCCCATTCAAGCAGACTCTTCATTCACGTGTTCAAGAAATACGTACTCGGTGTGGGCCCTGTTTGGTGGCCCAATGCCTAATAGTAATACCATCATTCTTCCTATTACTGAGACTTGGTACCTTTGGGGCATTTTTGACCAGTGTCTTCAAAGCCTCCAGATCCTCATAATTCTGTTATTTGTGCATTCAGTCAATTTAGTGAATTGAGCACTGTGTGTCAGGCACGGGAGATACAGTTACCAAAAAAAAAAAAGTACAAAACAAAAATCCCCTTTCTTTCAAAGTTTACATGTTAATAGAAAACGTCTTGGGAACTTTCCTGGCCTACATGGGGATCAGCAAGGAATGTTGGGTGTTTGAGGTGAAGTTAGGGGCCTGGTAGCTAGGAAGCCAGGTCATACAGAACCTTATGAACACCCTGTGGTCTTTGGTTCCATTTCAGACACTCGAGAAATGTCCCTTGGGTCCACCCTTTACCATTCCCCTCCATCACCAACCCCTTTCATGCCCTTGTTCACCCAAGCTTGTGTGGCTTGAGCAACCTGTTTCTTCCTTTATTTCATCCTGTATATTGCTGCCAAATTCATTTCTGAAAATACTCATTTGTTTTTTAACCAATATTAGTACCTGCTATGAGCAAGGAACTTGTAGGTAATAGAGAGATGACAAAGTTAGGAAGAGTCCAGACAGCTTTCACTGCGCTGCCTGCCCCAGCTGGCTTCCTCCTCGTCGGCTCTTGACTGTGACCGTTTCTCCCACCCCACCTTTGATCTGGTTTTCATCTCTAGCGACATACACCTTGGTATTCACCTAACTTCTTTTTGTTGTTCAGAACTTACTACAAGTTTCAACTTTTCCTGGAATACTTTCTGTAAGTCCAGCATTTCTGTGACCTTCAGTCTTCTGTTCCAATGTGTAGGCATCTTGGTAATCAAATGAGATTTTAAACTTGTTTTATTCCTGCTATATATTCTTTGGCAACTTAGTAGAGTGTTGGCTGGATATATACTTAACATGTAATAGCGCTTTATTAAAATTATAATTACTGAACTTGTCTTATTTCCTTATTTGTAGGATGTATAGTACACTCCTGGCTCATAAAAAACTACACATAAGAAATTTTGCTGCTGAAAGCTTTACTTTTTTGATGCGAAAGGTTAGTGTGATGTTTTATATGTTTATTGCTCATTAATCCTCAAGAATCTGATGAACAAAAGCTGACATCTTTTATAATGTGGTTATCATGGACTAATTTTATATGCACAAACACACACACACACACACACACCGTAGATATGTGGTACTGTAGGTTTAGTCTTCTCACTTAATGTCAAGTAATTTGAGTCAATTCTTTTATTATTTAGGTTTTAGGTTTTGGTAGTTTTCTCTGTGTATGTATACAAGTACTCCCTAATTCAAGCCAGTAAAGAAACGAACAGTGAGATTAATGGGAATTTTTATGATAATTTCTTGGAAGAAACTGATTGGATAGTGTTATTTGTGTTGATTTCCATAGTAAATTTTAGATGGTTTTGTAATAAAATTAGAGCATTCGTACTAAATGTGTTTCATATTCATAAAATACATGATTTTCTATAAAAGACAAAATGTTTCCATATGTAGTTTTTCTTGGTACATCCTTATAGCAATGAAGTAATTGCTTTTGTGTGTGTGTGACATTGTGTTAGTATACTATTATAGTCTTGAAATCAATCTAAGTGCCTGTTCCTTTTAGAATTTTGTCCTAATTGTGTTATTTAAATACGAATCTGTAGAACGTTGAGTAAAATTTCTTTATCTGGGTATGTTTATGTTTTAAAAACAATTTCCTGTTTACATTTTGTGTTTTAGGTTTCTGATAAAAACATACTTTTCAATTTAATGTTTCTTGATCTTGATGAGCATCCAGAGAAGGCAGAAGGAGTTGGACAGTTGCTGTTTGAAATGTGCAAAGGAGTGAGAAATATGTTTCACTCCTGTACCGAGAAGGTAAATAACTGGCATGTATGCTTTGAGTCTATGTGAAAGGAATTAAAAAGAAAACAGACGATTTGCTGCAGTGATGGACAGGAGATTGCTGAGAACGCATAGCATGAAATGAAGAGCAGTAAGGCTTTAAGAGCAGTGTTTGCCTAATGTAGGATCACTAAGTGTTTTTACTTGTAAGAGCATTGCTCTCTCCATCCTGGATTCTACACGGTAGCCTCAGTAGATTAATGAGCAAAGGTGCGTGTGGTGTGGAGGGGGCAGCTGGATGCTAAAATTCCACTTCTAGTTTGAAAATTCCTTTTGACAAAGTTAACTGTCAAGGTGCTGTATCCATGATTATCCCTAGATTCGATTTTTCTTTTTAAAGATTTTATTTATTGTTTTTAGGGGGAGGGGAAGGGAGGGAGGCAGAGAAAGAGAAAAACATCAATGTATGGTTGCCTTTCACCTGCCTCCAGCTTCAGACCTGGCTGGACACCTGGCTTGCAACCTGGTTACGTGCTCTGGCTGGGAATCGAACCAGCAACCTTTGGGTTCACAGGCTGGTGCCTTTCCACTGAGCCACCAGCCAGGGCCCTAGATTCGATTTTAAGGTAACTCATATATTCAGAGTGGGAAATCACAATGTAATACTTAAAAATGAAGGTTTACTGTTTATTTACTTATTTATTTTATTTTATTGTTGTATTACATCTATCCCCTTTTTAATCCTGTCCCCTTCCCCACCCACCTACTCCCCGCCCAAAGCCAATCCCACTTGTCCATGTCCATGGTTCTTCCATACTAGTTCCTTGACTAAACTGCTCCCCTTCTTTGCCTCCTCCTTCTCCTCCTCCTTCCCCCCAACATGTTTATTTGAATGACTCTTGGATTCCCACAGGCAGTGAAGCTAATTTTGCAGAAGCTGGGACCAGTCACTGAAACAGAAACTCAACTACCCTGGATATTAATTGGAGAAACACTAAAAAACATGGTCAAATCTACTGTGTGCTACATCCACAAGGAGCATTTTGGTATATTTTTTGAATGTTTGCAAGTAAGTTCTAATTTTTCAGGATTTGTATGTAATAGGAGTCTAAGAGTTGATTATTCTTCCTTGTTTAGCAGACCACACCTGGAGATTGTACTTTATAATTGTGCTTCTACTTTTACACGTTTATTAGGATTTTCCTTCCATCAACCCCCTGTTCTATTTTTATTTGATTCCCTGCTTTGAGATACTGTAGAGTGGGGTATCGACTCATTTTCACTGGGGGCCACATCAGCCTTGCGGTCGGCCTCAAAGGGCTGAATGTAATTTTAGGACTGTACATTGTGCTGGTAGAAACAAGGTGGAGAGCCAGATGTGGCCTGAGGGCCTTGTATGTGCCACCCGTGCAGTAAAGCACAGTGGTTAAGAGAGCAAGCTTTGGAGCCCGACTGCCTGTGTTTGAATCTTGGCTGTATTGCTTGTCGTTGGTATGACGAGGGGAAGTTATTTAAGTCTTATTTTCCCTTCTTTTCACCTGGTAAATGAAGTAATCGTATTGAAATTTCCTCCTTCGTGGTGGCGGATTGGGAGGGAATGCTTAAAAGTAACACAATACCTGTGCACCCAGAAATGTTAGCTGTTTTTTATTCTTAGGGACTCCCAGTATGTTTGTCTTTCTTTCAAAGCAAATGTTATTCAGTTAACAAATGAAGTAGATATTTTATAGTTCTCTCTGTTAAATAATTCTTACTTTTGAATTAAATTTGTTTGCAGGAATCACTCCTGGATCTGCATACAAAAGTAACCCAAGCTAACTGCGGCGAAGGTTCCGAACAGATTGAAAGGTTGTTAGAAACATATCTGATACTTGTGAAATATGGAAATGGATCCAAGATATCCAAGCCTGTTGATGTGTGTAAGGTGAGTTCCCAACTTAATTTGCTTGGAGTTTGGTCATGTGAAAAGATGATTGCTAAATGCGCGCGTTGTTTTTTCTTTTATTTACAGGTATTGTCACAAACATTGCAGATAGCTCATCTCTCCACATCTTGCCGGAAAAGCCTCTTGAGTGTAATTTCTGCTTTGATCCTCGGTGAAAATGTTTCCTTGCCAGAGACCCTCATCAAAGAAACCATAGAAAAAGTAATTTACTTCAGCAAATATCATTTGAATAGTTAACAATATGTTTAGCAACGTGTAAGCCTTTTGGGGAGTGTAAATGAAGCGTGGCACAGCCTCTGCGTTTAGGGAATTTATAACCTTACTAATAATCCTTGAATTGCATGCTGTGATGAGGAAAGCAAAGTGTGATAAAAGCTAAATCAAGTATATGTACACCAAATACATACAGCCTACGTTGTGCTGGGCGGGGACTGGATTTCACAATGGACACTGGTGCCTGTGGATTTTGATAGGAAAGTAGTCCGTTGACCTCACATAGAAACTGTAACGGTAAACCTGTCTGGGGTTGAGGAACAGAGATTACTTTTCAAAGGGCTTGGGTTTGGGATAGCCTTCGAAGGTTAAATAACAGACTGCCTGTCAGAGAAAGGGCTAAACACTCTAGGATAGGAAACAGCAAAGGTGGGTTAAAAAATGTATGCCACCCAGGCACGTAGACACATGAGGGAGCGTGATGCAGATCATGTCAGTAAGGTCTGCTTGGCCTTGGAAAGTGAGGTTGGATGTTACAGGGTGAGTAGTGTAGGGCTCTGGAAAAATTTTCATCAAATGATTTGATGAAATTTACATTTGAGTGAGTTTTGTGGACAGATTAAAGGGAAGTGGGATTGAAAATAGAGAATAGATCAGCTAGGCTTTTCCCAGCTTCATGTTGTGCAGCAGTAGGAGGGATGGAGAAGGATATAAAATGGTGCTGTTGGCTCTTAGATAGTTCTCTGCACCTAGAGAGAATTGAGCAGCTCGGCAGAGCCCGGGGAGGCCCCTAGGAACGCAGTGCCCTTCACATCTGTGTCAGCTCCTACGGAGAAGGTGTCACATGGACAGAACACTGGTTGACCCGTGCCCGCCACTCCCTTACGCTAGCTGCCCGGCAAGGAGCGCTCCTGCTTGTTTCCCGCCTGGGTGTGTCCCTCTGCATAACTGCAGGCACGGCAGGCATGTTCTTTTCACCTCCTGTGACTAGACTAGCTTGGGTCAAGCATCCCACTACTTTCCGCCTGCACGTCAGAGGACCTTGAAGGTTTTGGATGGAGCAAGTAGCCTCTGTGTACTTATGTTAACATTTTTTGCTTGTGATCCACAGACTTTTGAGAGCCAGTTTGAAAGACGTTTAATATTGGATTTTTCTGAAGACATGTTTGCTATGAAGCAATTTGAGCAGGTGAGCAAGATAGTTTTTATTTGTTTTGTTTTGAATCTGTGTTGGTAAAAGTAAAAACCTGTGATTTTGTGGGTGTGGGTTTAGAGAAACAATAAGTATTAGATATTTTTAATCATGTATATTTTTAAAGCAAGTACACATATATTCCAATTTTAGGTTAGAAGTGAAACTTCATTCCATACGCTAAGGCATTTAAAAGGATATTAGATAAACAGCTTGTTTTTATTTTTTTCAATTACAGTTGACATTCAATATTAGTTTCAGGAACCAGCTTGTTTTTAAATAATCCTTTTGGAAGTTATAGAACCATGTGTTAAAATTGGAATAAAAACAGTTTTGAGGAACTTCTATGTGAATTTGAACATAGAAAATAGTTTCTCAAACACTGTATTGGAGGAATGTTGCAAATTCATTTCGTTGCTACAAAATATGTAGGTATCTGATGGAATGAAACAAGTCTTTCTCATCAAATTCTGAATGTATTTTATCCCTTTCCCTTCATACCCATCAAACATTTGCCACTTCCTATAACTGGTAATCATCCAGTAAACTTCACAGAACCTATCTCTGTATCTGTGCTCTCATTTTTCCCTTTAGCCTTTAATAATACATATTATCATTTGTGTTCAAAAACAAAACAAAACAGAACAAACTTCCTTATATGCATTCTCATTCTGTTTCTTCTTGCCCAGTGAAGGCCCTATATCTTATTCTGGTTTTTTCTTTTAGCAACTGTATCTCTCCCTTCTTCCCTGTTCCCTTTGGGTTTTTTTGTTTGTTTTTGTTTTTTATCGGAGTACTTTATGGTGTTTAAAATTTTAAGTCAAACAGGGCAGTCATTTGATTTCCACTCATATCTTACCATGAACAAACCATCTAATGATTTTTAGCTATTTTTTTCTGGTATTTACTGGATATTTTTAAATCATCTGAATTTACTGCCTTTCTTCTATGCATTAGTTTTAGCCTGCATCTATAGACTTCCTCCTGTGGTAGATGGATTCTGGTTCCTTTACATCTTTCATACTGACAGTCACATCACAAATTTTGGCTGAACTCGTATTCGCTACATACTTATAATCCATATTTTACAAAAAAGGTCATTTTATTTGTATTCCTTTTTTGTATGCCTTCTCGTTTTTCCTGAAATTGTCTCTTTTTTTTTTTTTTTAATCTTTATGGGTGCTTTATTCAGATGGTTGGTGATCTGAGAAGATAGTGGGTTTGTACCCTAACAGACCATCTTAAATTCATTTATAAATGGAGCCTTTTGATAAGGAGAAGGAAAGTGTAGGTAAAAGGTTTGGAATTCAGGGGAAAAGTTAAGTAGGTTCTTCTATCCGTGTCCTGGGTGGTGGTCTCACCCATGAGTACAGTGAGTGGCTCAGTACCCTATTGAGTTACGTGCATTCCTCTGATTGCTGGCAGTGGAGGCAGGTGAGGAGGAGGCTTCTGCAGAGTCTGGGGAGATGGAGATTAGAATCCTCTCTCCAAACCTCACAGGGACAGGGTTGGGGGGCTAGCCAAGGTGAGCTTCCACTGCCCACTGCTCCCCTAGTCCCAAGTCTCAGAAGGAGAGGAAGAAGTAGAGAATGCCCCTGTATGGGCCACCAAAATGTTATGGTAGTCGGTGACATGGGCTGTGAAAGAATTCAAAGAGAAGGCAGTATAGAAAGTAGTTTTTATTTACTCTCCAAGAAGGGAGAGGGGAATGGTGTGGAGAGATAGACCAGCCCCATTCTTGACAAACTTGAAATTGTTCTCTTCGACTAGCCAGCTGGTCAGTGTCTTTTCTAACACCATTATAGAATGTCCTTCACATGGCAGAGGATCATTTTGCAGCTCATTTTTCCCCCTCCTTTTCTAGAGTTAATCCACCTGGAACAATTCTAGCCTGATTGGGTTGCTTTCTCAGCTCTACACAGATTAGAACATCCTTCGCTTTTCACCTGTTTCCTGGTTTTTCTTGCGTTACGTTGTTGTTTACTCTCTTATTTTGATGAACGTTCTTCAGAGGTTCCTTCAGAGGTTAATGAAAGTAAAATTCTGAGATTTAGTACATCTAAAAATGCCTTTATTCTCACACTATATGGCTAGTAAGCTGGATATAAAATTCTAGATTGTCATTTTTTTCTGTTTTTTTTTTATTTTTTTAAATTTTTTAAGTATTGCTCCATTATCTATCTCCTGGTTTCCATTGTTCCTGTGAAGAGGTCTGATGCTATTTTGATTCCTGCCTTGGTTATGATCTATTTTTTCTCTGTGGAAATGTTAGAATCTTCTTTTTCTTAGGTGTTCTGAAATTTATATCTCCTACTAAGTGTGATTTTTCCTCTTATTTTTAGCTTTTCCTACCCAGTTTTCTCTTATATATTGAGAATTGCTTCTTGATGGATGACGCCACAGCCAAAGATGAAGCCCTGGCCATTTTGGCCAAGCTCATTCTGAACAAAGCCGCCCCCCCCACAGCTGGCTCGATGGCAATTGAGAAGTACCCTCTGGCTTTCTCACAGCAGACAGTGGGGTGAGTTCTACGTCTTTCTGCCTAATGATTTAAACACCTTTTCATGTGCTTATTTGTCATCCACATATTCTCCTTTGTATAAAGTCTGTTCATTTCCTTGACCCATTTTCTAACTGTTTCATTCTTTGCCATGGAGTTTTGAGAGTGCTTTTGTATTTTCCAGGTACAAGTCCTTATGTCAGATTTGCAAATATTTTCTTCCAGCCTGTGGCTTGTCTTTTTGCTTAAAGGTTTTTCACAGAGCGGAGTTTAAATTTTGATGAGGTCAAGTTTATCAATGTTTTCATTTTTGGGTAATGCTTGATGTCAAGTTTGAGAACTCTGCTTAACTGTAGGTTCCAAATATTTTCTTCCAATTTTCTAAAAGTTTTGTAGTTTTGTCTTTTACATGCATGTCCATGATTCACTTTGCATTAATTTTTATATAAGGTATGAGGTTTTGGTCAAGTTCCTTTTTTTGCCCATGGATGTCCATTGTTCTGACATTTGCTGAAAAGGCTTTTTGTCCTTACAGACCTGCTTTTGCACCTTTGTCAAAAACTCATTTGGGTCTGTAGGTGTGGGTCTGTTGTGTGTCGGTCCTAGTCTAATACCACACTGTCTTGTTACTATAGCTCCAAAGACTTGTATCTTGAAAAAATATTCTCCTACTTTATTCTATTATCAAATTTCTTTTAGCTGTCACTATTCCTTTGCCTTTCCGTATAAATTTTAGAAGAAATTTATGTCTACAAAAAAGAAGAAAAATACCTTGCTGGGATTTTGTTTGGAATTACATTAAATCTGTAGATGAGTTTGGGGAGAATTGGCATCTCTCTAAGGGTACACAGAACTACTGAATGTTTAATCATAAGGCTAGCAAGAAGAGTGACTGTTAACCTTTGTGTTGTTTTAATTGTTAAAATGGCCGTGGATTACTTTATTCATTTTACTAAAAACAATGCATATTCTTGGGACCATGAAAACAAAATTTAAAGAAGTATATGAGAGGATTCTTACCATTTTTCAAATAGTTAAGAGTGGCTCTGCTTCTAGAAATTATAAATTAGGAAACCAGTTCCCTCATATGCTTATAAATAGGAATAAATGATTTTCTTATTTCTTTTGGATTAGTTAGACCGTTGCTGCATTCCTTGATTTTGTGCTGAGTAATCAGCTTTGTAGCATTCCTGGAGGGTAGGTGTCATTGTCCCCGCAGTCACACAATAGAAATAGTTTTTGAATCTAATCAGTATATGATTCTGAAGAAACCCATTTTCTTTCTTTACACTTTGCTGTTCTGCTGACCTTAGAAGTAGCTTCTCTTTGGAAAGTGCACTCGACTTTCCTGAGCTCTCATTTCTGAGGAATGGGAAATGAGTAACTCCCATAAAATTATTTCTTTGAAATGTTTCTCTCGATTTTGCAATACCAAGCCAATCTCCAGCAGACAAATTCCTTGTAAGTGGCCACAACTGCTGGTCCTGGGAACTGGGAGTGACCTGCCTTGTTGGCCTCTGGGAGGCGAGCCAGGGCCCCACCGGTGGCTGCAGGCCAGACCTCGCACTGTGGGCTTGCCAGCTCAAATCTTCTTAGAGTGTGACGTGCTAAGTAGAAAAAATTATCGTAGGCATATTAACAAGGTAAATGACACAGCTTCTGTGTTTAGTTCACTGAGGAAACCTCCTTCTGCCGCCTTCCCAGAAATGGGGTAGGTCTGAACGATCGGTCCCCTTTGTGAGTGTTCTTAGTCACGCTCCGTTACTTGTCCCCCAGGTTTGTGCAGGTAAAAAGAGACGATGGATGTGAAAGACTCTTCAGAAGATAAATTCACTGTCATTTGACAGATACCGTTATTAGGCGTAACAATGAAAAAGAAAAAGGTTTCTTTTGGAGAGACGACATTCTCGGGGTGGGGGAGTATTTTAGAGACCATTTTAGAGAGTGATAAAAGGGGGAAATAGAACTGGGTGTTGCGAGGGAGGGTGAGTGGGGACTCAGCGCTCCTCTCCGTTTGTTGTCATGATGGAAGGAGCCAGCGCGGCCGAGAAAGGCTAAGTCACAGGCTTTCCAGGCAGAGGGAGGAGTTACTACAAAGGCTCTGGGGCAGGAATGAGCCCAGGATGTGTGAGGAGAGAAAAGAAAGCCCGGTGGAGAAGGACCTTTGAGCCGGGAGGAGAGTGGAATGAGGAGACGAGTGAGTAGGTGAGGGCATGGATTCTATTGGAGGAGCTGTGGCAGGTGTAATGAACAAGGGAGTGATGTGACTACTTTGGATGTACTTTCTTAAAGCATTTTGATACTTTATTTGAAAGATTTTTGTAGGTGATTCAGTGATGCTTAATACTAGAATGACTATATACCAAGATGTAGTATGACTTTCAGAAACTGCAAGGAAAATGAACTATCATAATCTTCAAACATTCAATACCCTGATTAATAGGAAACAAGATACAATGCAACTTCCTGGTTTTTTTAATGATAGGAAAGAAAATAAAACCTGATAATCCACTTACCTTGTGCAATAAGGCAAGCAAACTGAACGTGGTAGATAAATTATAAAAACACCTTTCTGTGATTTTTCTTTTGATTAGATTTCTGTCTTAAAGAGGACTGAGTTATATTTTACTGGCAAAAATAAAAATAAAAAGAGGCTAACAAGAAGAGTGCCAAGGTTACAGATACTTAAAACTGAATGTCATATCAGAAAACACCCAGTAACCACTCATCAGATGAAAGCATCAGAGAAAGTTATTTCTAAATCATAATCACTTTAGTGACTTTTGTCATATGCACGACAATAACTTTGTGCCATCATTCACATTTGTGAAGTACAGTGCTTCCCCATATCTGCAGAAGATATGTTTCAAGGCCCCCAGTGTCTTGTAACTTCAGCACTGAACCCTGTGTATACTTTTTTTTTCTTCCCGTACATACGTACCTATGATAGTTTAAGTTACAAATCAGGCACAGTAAGAGATTAACAATAACCAATAATAAAATAGAACAGTTATGACAATATGCTAATATACTGTACTAAAAGTTATGTGAATGTGGTTTCCCTCTCTCAAAATAGTTTGTAGCACTCTCCTTTTCACCAGAAGGAAGTAGTTTATGGCTTCTTCTTAATATGGTCTGAATTGCCAGAACCACTACCCTTGTGCTTTGGGGCCCCTATTAAGTAAAAGCAGGGTCCCTTGAACATGAGCACTGTGGTAACATGGCCTGTCTGCTTAGTGAGACAGCTTCTAAGGGACTGACGGGCAGGTAGTCCTTTCTCTGCAGCGTGGAGACGCTGGGCAAAGAGACAGCTCACAGCCTGGGTGATAGGGAGCAGGGTAGTGCCAGATTTCTTCATGCTCCTGAGAACAGCACATCATTCAAAATATATGAGTTGTTTACTTACGGGATTTTCTAGCAAAACTGCAGATCACGGGAGAGGTAACTACTGCAGTAAAATTATATCGAAAAGGAGAGGGGATGACAAAGTCGGTTTATTCCAATAAATTACCTCTTCAGTTCTTAAAAATACGTTTATCAGCACAACATTTGGAAATACCTAAGACTAGAAAAGACTGACTTTAATTTATGAAGTAAGTCAAAATAGAAAATAAAAGAAAGCAAAACCAATGGGGTGGGAAAAGGCACTTGCTGAAAATCAGTAAACGATACACATTCATTTCCTTGTTCATCTTCAGCTATCACCGCCATTCCCTCCTCTCCCCAAATGCTGCATCCATGGAAAGGAGCCCAATTGTATTTCAGACTTCTTAAGGCAAGAGTGATTACATTCCGTTCTATTTTAAACATAATTATTTATCTTTTCTTATTTCAGATCTTATATAAGGCAGAAGAAGACCAGATCCAAGGGAGGAAAGGACCAGAACCCAGTATTGGAGCATCTTTTATCTATAATTCAGTTACCTCCAAGTACAGATACTACTTTCCTTTCACATTCTTGGGCAGCCCTTGTTGTGTTACCTCATATTAGGTGAGAAAATACACCAGGTTTTGTTTTGAAAGAGACACTTAGCATGTCGAGTAAAACCTTTATTGGTCATTGCTTGCTATTCCATGAAAAGCCAGTTTTGAACTTTTCCATTTCCTCCCCACTTCCTGGATAGACCTCTTGAGAAAGAGAAGGTGACACTACTAGTCACACGCTTCACAGAGTCACTCTTCATGACTGTCGACAGAGGGAGCTTTGGTAAAGGTCAGTCATAATTTTTATTTGTTCTCCTCTCTTTCTTTTCTGACACACCCAATGTAATTGTAAACCTGTAGAATACCAGAGAATAGTAATAGCATTATGTTCTGACATAACCTCCTATGTGGCAAATATGGAGAAGAGAGGGTTGAAGGGAGGTGCTGCACTTGGACTTTGTAACCTGGTGACCAGGTTAGGGTGCTTGAACTTAAGCTGAGTCTGAAGGTCAAAGAGTAAAATACCCCCCAGACCTCCAGTTCTGGAGCCGCAGCCCATGTCCTTGTTCCCTGCCTCCCACGCCCGTTGCCCACCAGGCATTTGCTGAACTGAGCAACACACTTCCTGTTCCGGCCATCTGCTGCCCTTGCACGTGCCTTCCTTCTGCCTGGGCTTCTTTCTTGGTCTTTGTCGTTTGGTGAACTCTCACATGTCTTTCAAAACCCAGCGTAATAAGCACAACACTTCCTGGAAGACAGACAGCCCTTCCCTACAGAGTGACTGCTGTGCCCAGAACACCATTGCTTTTTGTGTAGCTGTACATCTCCCCTCTCTGGCCTGAGATTAGCAATGAAAAAGTTGGCATTGTGTTTTACATTAGCACAGTTTATTTTTCTAACAGTAGCCATCATTCATCTAACTCTCAGGGCGCTAGACTCTGTGTTAGACTGTAAGCACCCACTGGGAAGTGTGGCAGGCTTGCCACACGTTGGGCTCCCCCACGCCGGACAGCCTGAGCCCAGGGCCGGGCCTGGCCACACGTTACCTAACTATTTTAGGTTCTGTGGGCCTCGTTGAGATTTGAGGTGTATTCTTTTTTTGTTTGTTTATTTTAAACACTTTTAAAAATGCGAGAAAGAAAAAAAAAGTGAGAAAGGAAATTAACTTATCTTGCCAGCCATATAGAAACAGACTACCTACAAGATTTGACTTCTTGGTCATTGCTTGCCAGCATCTGTTCTAGGATTAAATGACTGTGTAATTAATATTAAGTAGATTATGAGTCATAGTCATTGGATATGCAATTCCTTATACATTGAATACATAAAATCAGTATGGGTTTTGTATGAAGATACTGTCTTAGCTTTTAAAAAGTCCGGTTCTGAGCCCTGGCTAGTAGCACAGTGGATAAGCCTGCGAACCCAAAGGTTGCTGGTTCCATTCCCAGCCAGGGCACATAACCAGGTTGCAAGCCAGGTCTCCAGCCAGGTCCGTAGCTGGAGGCAGGTGAAAGGCAACCATACATTGATGCCTCTTTCCCTTTCTTCCTCCCTCCCTGCCTTTCTCTCTGAAAATAATGAATAAAATCTTAAAAAGTCCAGTTCTGCTGTCCTCTTAAGTTCTAATTTTGATCATGCCACTTGGGAACCATTGAACTTCCTTCTCATCTCAGTTAGTGGAACATACATTTTTATTCTGATTCTGAATATATTTTTCTCTTTAAAAAGTTAAAATATAAGGCTTGGAAACCTTTAGTTAAATTCTGACATTTGACAGATAATTCTTTAGAAGGCTCAAATTTAACTTGTTTATGGAAGTAGCAAGTGTCAGATAAAATGAGATGTCTAGTAGTTAACTGTCAAAGACATATGAAATGTGGTTTCTTTTGTTTTCCTGCCTTTAGGAAACCTATTTGTTCTCTGTCAAGCTGTAAATACTCTGCTGAGTTTGGAAGAATCTTCTGAACTTCTTAATTTGGTTCCCGTGGAACGTGTGAAGAATTTAGTATTGTGAGTGAACATACTTTCCATTTACCTTAATAATGGATAAACTATAAAAGTTTACGTTTGTGTTAAATCTTGGACATTATAAGACCTATTTTGATCTATTTTATGCCTGAGCTGTATTCAGGTAGGAGATTTAAAAGTATTTAAAAGGTAAAAGATTTTAAAAGATTAAAAAGGAGATTTAAGGGGCGCTGGCTAGTAGCATGGTGGATAAGGCGCCGGCCTACGAACCCAAAGGTTGCTGGTTCAATTCCCAACCAGGGCACATAACCAGCTTGCAAGCTCAGTCTCCAGCCAGGTCTATAGCTGGAGGCAGGTGAAAGGCAACCATACATTGATGTCTCTCTCCTTGTCTGCCTCTCTCTCTTCCCCTCTTTCTTAAAAAAAAAAAAAAAAAAAAAAAGATTTAAATCCTCCAATTAAAATAAATATAGTTCTTGTCAGTCTTTAAATACAGATTCATCTTGGTAAGTTTTACTATGTGTGAACTACTATTACATAACTTGCGAAGGGCATTTAAAGCTGGTTACTCCCACCATAACATTGCACAGCACTGACCTTTTATAACTTGTTGAGTGGTTCCAATGTACATGTTCCCATTAGTTTAAAACTCTGTCTCAGCTTAACCCGATTAGCATTCAGGAAACTTTTCTGAGGCCCTCTCATATACCAGCACTGTCCAGTTTTCTAACGTTTCTGGTTTGGCTGTTAAGGCCATTAGCCATTCACTGCTCAGCTTAGCACCTTTTCTATAGGACAGATTTTCTGAAAACCTGGTAAAATAGTTTCCTTCTGTTTCTGGAATCTAGAACATTTTATCCCTGTGTTTTTTAAAAACAGATTTATTCATATTCTTTCCATAAATATTTATTTGCTTTTTCCCGGTACCAGGCCCTAGTCTAAGTAAGCACTGGGAGACATAGTGAACAAAACACAAAATGCCCTGACTATGGAGCTAAATGCTAACAAGAGAAGGCAATAAAGTAAAAAAGTAAAATAAATAGCATGTTAGGTGGTGGTAAGAAGATTAAAGGAGGGATGGGACAGGCAGAGTCTGGAGGCTGGGGACAAGGAGCAGTGTTAAATGGGAAGGCCTCAGCAAGGAGGCACCTGAGCAGAGGCCGAAGGCGGCAGGGGAGTGAACCAGGAGGGGCAGGCTCTGGCGCTTTCCCTCTAGCCCCAGCGGGGTGTGAGTGTCTGGTGGGGCCGGGGGAGGGTGCCCGTGTGAGTGGAGAGGTGTGGGTAGTAGGACAGAGAGGTGGAGGTGGCAGGGAGTGTGTGACCTTTGGCCATGATAGGGCCTTTTACTCTGAGTGATAGAGGGCACAAGGGAATTTGAGGCAGAGTGACCTAAGCGTAAATAGGATCACCCTGCAAAGAGGAATAAGAGAAACCAGTTAGGATGATTTACATGTACCCTCTCCCAGCCCCTCATCAAATAGCGCTTCTCACCCCTCACCCTCGCCCCTCCACCCTGGCAGCCAGCCCGCCCGATCTGCCTGCTCATCACTGTCGGTATGATTACTTATTAGTGTGTTTACCGCCTGGTCGCCTTCTCGTAGAATACAAGCTCCAGGAGGATAGGGACTTTGACTTTTGTTTACCAATATATTTGGCATATAGGAAAGTCAGTGGCATGGAAGGGACTTTAGGTACATATTTGTTAAAGGAGCCTGGCACTTAGCGGTTAGTAGCCTGTGCAGCGTTGTACTGCCAGTGGGCGGTGGGCCGCTCTACCCCAGGGCCTGGGTATGGGCCGCTCCTCTGTACCACCTCCCTAGTTAGCGCAGGGTCATTGTCACAACTGTAGAGATGGAAAAGACAGCATTGGATTTTAGTCCAGACAGCATATTCTTTTTTTTTTTTAATGTAATTTTATTGTTTATGTATTACATTCATCCCGTTTTTCCTCCCCTCAGACAGACAGCATATTCTTATGCCTCGTTTTCCTCCAACCAGCTGTGTGTCCTTGAGCCTGTCACTCACTGTCACTAGGCCTCAGATTCATTTCTAAAGTCATCCTAAATGTCCAAGGAAAACTTTTGTCTGTTCGCCTTTACATTTCCTTCGTCAGTAAATATTTGCTGTGGTTTCTATTATAGTAGAGGCTCTAGGGTGTGCGGGTACAGTTTGGGCCTAATGAACATCTTGTTGCAGAACGTTTCCTTTGGAACCATCTGTGTTGCTGTTGGCTGATCTCTATTATCAGAGATTATCCTTATGTGGCTGCAAAGGGCCGCTTTCTGAAGACGCTTTAATGGAATTATTTCCCAAGTTACAAGCAAACATTTCAACTGGTATATCCAAGGTAA
Organism: Noctilio leporinus; assembly: GCA_004026585.1. Taxonomy (NCBI): domain Eukaryota; kingdom Metazoa; phylum Chordata; class Mammalia; order Chiroptera; family Noctilionidae; genus Noctilio; species Noctilio leporinus. Next base: position 33,907 of record PVIW01002380.1, read on the forward strand.
TGCTATTTTGTGGTGTGTTCTCTTCCTCTCCGTTTTTATATGTATTGCCAGTGATTGTCACAGCTCCTTAGTCAGAAAATGCAGCTCTGGGGTGATTTCTGTTTAAAGCAGTGATTCCTGAACACTGACCTACAAACCAATTGCAGCAGGTGTAATTAGGCTGTGTTTTTCATTATTTTATAAAACTTAGATCTTACTATTAATTACTTTCTTACTAGGTTTAAACTTTAGACTTTGAGACATGCCTTTTACTTTTTTAGATTCGGCTTTTGACAATAAGGATCCTAAATCACTTTGAGGTTCGACTTCCGGAACTAATGGAGGTATTATTTTTAACTATTAAATTTGGATACTTTTTAAAAATGTCGTTTGATGTATATTTTTATTTCCAAAAATATTAGTTCATAGAAAACTCACCTTGTAAACATCTACCATAAAAACTGAAAAAAAAATTTTTATAATTCTTATCCCGCCACACCAACGAGGCCACCACCGAAAGAAAATCCATAGTTAACTGGGGAATATATTTCAGACTTATATCTTATATATACACTCACATAATCTCAACTAATGGTGTCATGAGGGTTTTTCCATATCAGGACCTCTCATCCTACATCATTTCTTTTGAAGTTCAAATAGCAGCCCACATTTGTAAATAGCCTTACATGGATATTTTGTATAGGGAAATATTTCCATAGTGAAAATTATTACTTCTTGAGGTAGAAATTACTTCTATCAGAGATGGGATTATATAAGGTCTGTCAAGAAAGAATGGGCTGCACAAACTTAATTACATTGACATTGGCTGGATACTTTCGGACAGACTTCATACAGTAGAAATACAAACAGGTTTCCTTCATTTCAACTAATGTTACCAATCAATTTGAATCATTTTTAGAATTACTTCCCTATATTTTTCCTTGTTATTTCTCTACTAATTCAGGTAGTAAACCTGAATTATGTATTAGAAGGTAAATGGTATGAGGAGAAATGAATCCCCCCCCGCCCCCAAAAAAAAGTGCTGCTTATTTTACTTAAAACATTAACTTATCCCAGTTTGTAGTTCTTAGACTGTGGGTCAGACTAACGCTTTTTGGGACAGGCACAAACTGACACGTCTCCTTGCTTGTCCCTGGCTGTTCAGGATGATGGGCTGTCCGAGCGCCAGCCTGCCTTTGCCATCATACGCCAGGCAGAGCTTGTCCCAGCAACTGTGAATGATTACAGAGAGAAGCTTCTTCACCTGAGGAAACTGAGACATGATGTGGCCCAGACCACAGTCCCTGATGGGCCGTTGCAGGAGGTATAAAACACTGTCCTTGGTTTGTTTTGTTTTGTTTTTACTCTGTTTATGCTTATAGATCTCTGCCTGGTTTTTGAAAAGAGAAACATACCAAGAGGTCATTCAAAGTAATAATTCTTTAAATTAGATAAATCCTCAGTTCTCATAGATTCTTTGAGTTAGATGGCTCTGTCAGTCATTTCAACAGGGCTGGGAATGATTTCTTATCTCTCTTCTCCTGAAGATGTGTGTCCTGTGTGAAGGTAGGTAGTAAGCGGCAATGGGAAGGCTCAACGTCTGGTTTAAAGCCTGATCTCCAGATTTGTTCATCGCTGCACAGTCTGCAAAGGGACTTCAGTGAGCCTGGGAGATACATCATAGATCCCTTTGAGAAGAAGGCCAAGTGGAGGCATTCCCTTTCCATCAGAGCAGCTCTCTTCTAACCCTGCTTTATATATTAGTGTCCTGAGTTATGGTCTGCTAAAATGGTTACAAACACCTGCCCCCAATAATAACGGAACTAGCATGCTATGTGATGCCTTTCTAGCCGTGGGGATGCTGGTGGTGCCCCTCATTGTAGAGGCAACTGACAACTTCAGGCCCTCACTGGAACCCCTTTAATGCACGGTTTTTCTTTTCTTCTTTGTTTTAAATCTGCACCCGAAGGTATGCTTATTGATTTGAAAGGGAAAGAAAGGGGGAGAGAGACAAAAGAGAAACATCAGTGTAAAAGAAACGTTTCATTGCCTCCCATACACTCCCCAACTGGGGATCGAACCCACAACCTTTTGGTGTACGGGGTGATGCTGTTGAACCAACTGCACCACCCAGCCAGGGTTAATGCAGGGTTGGGAGACCTCACACATCTGCTTGTGAAGCCGCAGCTGCCATTCCCAGCAGACTTTCTTGGGTTCTTTGCCATCTGTGCTTTACTGATTACTGTTCAAGTTTTGTCTTACAAGGTGGCAGTGTTTGTTAGGAGGGAATTCAATCATGGGTCAGATCTGTGTATGTAAGTACATCCTTTGAGCATGAGCATCTGGAGTGAGTCTGTATACTACACTTGCTTTAGTGATTTTTCAGCGTTAAATAGCAAGCGGCGTTTGGGGAGGGTTGGAAAACTAGGCTCACTGCTTTTTGGATTTGTAGCTACAACTTTTTCATAAAGCACAAGCTTTTATCCAAGCCTCCAGGGGTCCAAGTCGGGATGTTTGCGTCTTGGTCGTTCTATTGTCATTCATTACCCATTTACTGAACAAATCTAATTGCAGGTGCCACTTCGTTATTTATTAGGCATGTTATATATTAACTTCAGTGCTCTCTGGGATCCTGTTATTGAGCTCATCAGGTAAGCATGAGTTAAATGGATAGAGCTATTATGTCTTAATTACTACAGAATGATGGAGTCAGTATTATGCTCCTTCAAGGTGTGATTTAAATGAGTGAGTGTGTACCATATTTATAGCTACCATAAATCCTTTGTGGGACAAGGTGAAGAAAAAAATAAATATGAATTAATCGATGTGATGTCAAGTTTTTCAGCAGCGCAAATGTTATCCGTCTGTTTCTTTGTATGTTGAAATAACTTTGGAAGAGTGTTTATTTTTACTTTATATGATATCCCTATGGTTGAATTTTTTCAGTAACAAAGTATTGTATAATAGTGGCATACTTTTATTTATGTATATTGAATCATTGAGCCAAACTTTAATTTAAAAATAAGAACTTTAAAACCTTTGCTGTCTAGTATCCAAAAATCCCGTTAGCTCAGAAAGGATCTTTAATCACACAGGAAATACATTTGTTGTGCCTTATATGTAGAAATCTGTTCTGTGGCAGATGTTTGACTTCAGATGGTCTCCTCTGGCTTTTTGTCAGATTAGAAATACATCATGTGTAGCCCCTCAAAACCCTGTTAGTTTTTATTTGGCAGAAGCAGAATAAACAAATCCTTTTCCAATTTGGAACCAATCTGTCTGCCATTTACTGCTCTTTAAATCCACCAGACCAGTATGTTGAAAGCAGGCCTCTAACACCAACTTCATAGTTTTGTTTATTGCACTTAAGGAAGAATCCGACATGTGTTAGCAACAGCTCGTTATCAAGATTATTAGCTCCTCAGCTACTGATCGCCTTTGATGGTCCCCATATTTGGCTGGGCTCTCACTCTCCCGTGCCTCTTTTGAACTAAAAATTGATTTATTGTTTACAAATAGTCAACAACAGACACAGTTTGCTTCTTGTGTAAAGTTTATACATACTCTTAGCTAATGACAAGAAAGTATACAAACATTTTGAGGATGCTGTTTTGCTAGGATATCAAATTATATGAACACATATGGTTGTACTAATTTCTCTTTAAATTCTGAAAGGTATGTTTCATTTTGCCTTTCTGTTAATAAACATATTTGAATTTGATGGGAGAAAAGCCAACATTTTACAGTCAGCTTTGAACGGAGTTTTTTGGTTGCTTTGTTGTTGATTTTTTTAAATGGAGGCCACTTCTTCCCTTATATTCCATGCCCTATTGCTGCTTTTGTACCTTAAAAATAGTTTTCTGTGGGTATTTACTTAAGTTTTAAAAAACACCGTTTAGTATTTTATGACCATAAAAATAGTTTGTGGTCAGTGCAGGCATTTTGAAAACTATAGAAAAATATAAATTTTATAACCTCACATTCAGGGGTGACTTAAATAACATTTTAGTTATATCTTTTCGCTGTTTTGTTTTTTTTCTCTTTAAGCTGTCCCAAGCGAATGATCATATCACATGTTTTGTGGTCTTTTTTTCCTTAGCTCTCATGCACATGAAATGGAAAATAAGAAATTTTGGAAAGTTTACTATGAACATCTAGAAAAAGCAGCTACACATGCTGGTATGTAAGGGGACATCAAGTAGGACTAGAAAGGAAAGTAGTTTAAGTTGAAAATTTGCTACATAATTACACGTGAGGTTGGGAAAAGGAAATGAGAAATGGATAATCTTTGATAACCTTTGCATATGGTTTATTTTTCCTTTGTATTAGAGGAAGGAATGTTGTTACTTGAGGAAACACAGAGAACAAATGTCAACATTTCTCTGGTGGTTACGTGACTTTCTTTCAGAGGAAGAACTGCAAAATGATGTAAGAAATGAGGAGACGTCCATTGGAGATGAAAGTTGGGAGCAGACTCAGGAAGGAGATGTTGGAGCACTTTACCTTGAGCAGTTAACATTGAAAACCAACTGTCAGGAAAGACTGGACCATACCAATTTTCGATTTTTGCTGTGGCAAGCTCTGGCAAAATTTCCAGAAAGGGTAGAGCCTCGGTCCCGGGAGCTTTCCCCGATTTTCTTGAGATTTATCAAGTAAGTGCTCTCTTCTTGGAATATATTCCTAGTTGAGTGTCCTCAGTACCTGCAAAAGGAGGTACAATGCATTAAGCTCCCAAAATGGCTGAGTTCTCTTTCCATCTGTCATGTTTGTAAATCATTGGCTCATCTATAGAGTGCTGGCTCTATCAACTAACAACTAACCTAGTTTGGGTCACCACTTACTTTTACATGAATTTAACCAGCTCACTAGTAGGGTTAATAAAAAAGGTTCAGGTTATGAAATAAAATAGGGCCATATTGAATTAGTTCAGTATACGAAGACCTTGCTACTTCTTGCCTGGTTTGTTCATTGTTTTATTGTCTTCCTGCAGCTTGAAAGTATTTTCCAGTAAGCCCAGCCACTGTTTGAACCTCTTGGACGTTTCCCATGATGTTGAGGAATGTACTCTCAAAAAGGATACTAAGAGCAATCTGGAGTATTGTTTTGACTAGATAAGCTATAGGAGAGCGGGATTGCTTTAAAATGAAAGATAAGGGATGTAGTGTATAGAACACTACTTATTAACCAATAAATGTGTGTTTTCGAATACTATTTCGCTACTTGGGAAGATGCTGTAGGGTTAAGTAGCAGACTACGAACCACTACATGCCGGCCTTGTTCAGGGAGCAGAAAAAAGTATGAGTGTCAGTAGCAGTGGTCCCTACAGAAGGCAGTTGGAGATTTGGGCGAAAGGGTTAACAAGAGACCAAGTTGTGAAGGACCTTGAAGTGATAAACTTGAAGTGATACTAAGGACATTGGTTGTTATTGTCAGTAACTGGGAAGCCGCTGGAAGGTTTAAACAGAAGGATGATATGACATAAGTTTTTCTAAGGAGTTTTCTGGTTGCTAAGTTGGGAATAGACCATAAGGTGGCGGTGGTAAGAGTAGCGAGAGGGGAGAAGAGGAGATTGTGAAAACCGGGAGAAGAATGGATGGTGACTTGATCCACGTTACAGTAGTACAGATAGAGAGGGTGTTGAACTCTGGATATTTTTGAAAGATCTCAATTCAATAAGATACAATTGTGAAGAATTGCCGCTAGATTAACCTGCGGGATTTGCCAGTCAATCAGAAGTGTCTTGATGGGGCCACATCAGAGGAGGTGCAGAAAGGAGGAAGAGGAGGAGTTGGTGCTGTCTAAGGGCTCAGCCTTAGTGTCACCACTTACCAAGACTGGGAGAAGTGCAGAAGTTCGCAGGCTTGCGGGGAAGGTCGAGTTCGCTTCCAGATTTGGTACTTAGATTGAGATACTGAATTGATGTCTGGGTAGAGATGTCAAGCAGGTACTTCAATTTGGAATTTAAAGTTCAAGGGAAACATTTGGTCTAAAGGTAATAAATTTGAGCCTTATCAGTTTTTAAAAATTATGGGCAGGGAATTAAATCACATCTTGACATGTAAATGTAGAGAAAGATTCCCAAGGACTGACAGCAATATTTAGAGGCTGGGAGATAAGGAACCATGAAAGGAGGCTGGGGAAGAAGGATAAAAGAAGAACTAAGATCACTCAATAATCCTTGAAGAAAGAATTTCAAGGAAGGAATGATCAGTGGAATCAACTATGTGTGACACCAGTTAGGTGAAGAAGAATTGACCCTAACATGAGTTGTTTGGGTTAATCTCATAAGGGCGAAAATCTGATTAAAATGAGATAATAGAGAAGAAAAATGGAAATAACAAGTACGAACTTATTTGAAAACAGCAGCAGCAGCAGACATAGGTAGTGGGAGGTGGAGCAGAAAGGGAGCTCTGTTGTTGGGGTCGCTGTTTGAGATGTAGGCAGCGCTATGCATGTAATGCTTCTGTGAAAGATCCAGAAGGGAGGGGAAATTTGTACTGCAAGAGGGGATAAAATTGCTAAAGCCATGTCTTTGAATAGTTAAGAGGAGACAGGATTTCATGCATAAGTGAAAAGGTTTACATGAATGATTCATCCTGGCAAAGATTACAAGCAAACATGTGGGCAGGTCAGTAGATGGGATGGCAAAAGAGTAATGATTGTCTCTTTTTCACATAACTGATTAATCTTCAATTTATTTATAGAATGAGAACAGTAATATTTAACTTTCTTGCCTTGGTTTTTTTTTTTTTTTTTTAAGATTTTATTATTTTTAGAGAAAGGGGAAGGGAGACAGGCAGAGAGGGAGAGAGACATCAATGTGTGGTTGCCTTTCACCTGCCTCCAGCTACAGACCCGACTGGAGACCTGGCTTGCAACCTGGTTATGTGCCCTGGCTGGGAATTGAACCAGCAACCTTTGGGTTCGCAGGCTGCTGCCTTATCCACTATGCCACCAGCCAAGGCTCTTGCCTTGTTTCGAAGATCATATAAAATAATGTTTATCAGTTATTTGTGAATTGCAAAGGGCTCTGCACATGCAAGCTGGTATTAATAATGTTAGTAGGATATGAATTTCTTCCCCTGTTATTTTTTAAAGTTTTTCCCTCAAGAAAGAAATAGATTACACCTTCACCTAAAAATAAAAACCTTCCTTTAGCAGTAGAAGATGCTGTAGGGTGGGGATAGAGAAAGGAACCTGTAACAGGAGGTAGGTCTCTGAGTTTAAGAAGACTTAGAGATGAAAGATAGACAATTTATTTTTGTCTAGAAATTTGCTTTTCTAAATACGTGTCAAGTGATTTGATATTAGGCCTAATTTGTGAATCCCTTATACATACTCCCTGAGAAGAATCATGTCAAGAATCGAGCAGGAGTGAATGATGAACAATGACAAAAACATCCCAATAATAGGTAACAGTGACACTAAGTATTTGCTGTGTAGATACTCTTGTAAATGGTATGTGTGAATTATCTTATTTAATAAATGAATGAGTGAGCATGCTGTGAATGGAGATCAAGGTTACAGACATGTCATGAGATTAATTGAATGTTGAGAGTAAAATACAGATGTTAGTATATCAGTAATGATGCAGTTTGTAACTGATAGCAACTTTGCTCATTTCACTTACTCATCCAATTTTTAATGTCTAAATTGCTAGATCATGCTAGCTGAGAGCACAAAGTTGAATATGGTAGCATTTCAACCCTCTAGTAGTAGTTTAGTGTATTAACATGGAGTTTTTTCCAGGTGTATTAATTTAGATAATATCCTAAAACATGCTTTCATATCAGTATATGAGGGAAGACTTTAATGTGTGATTAATTCCTTTATATCTGTATCTTAATGCTATGCACAAACAAATAAGAAAATAATAATTGTTGGATGAATGGGTTAGAGTAACACAAAACAAATTAAGTGAATGGCAGTGACAGCTTTCAAGATAGTAACCTTCAACAATGGACCAAAATTAAAGGATGGAACTCATTAAGAACAAATGTGAATACCAACTGCACAAGTGTGGAGGAGACAGACAGAGACTGAGACAACTGATTTTTATTGCCTGGACATTCAGTTTAAGTCTGTGTCATGTTGTGACTGCCCAAAAAGCAACAGTTGTTAGTTCCTTCTGTCTTTTCAGACCACATACCTAGAGGACTCAGTTTTGGTACAGCCTTATACAAAGTAGATGTATCTGATTTAAAAGCGATTAACTTGGTCTTAATGCTATATACTTCCAGTATTTACTGTAATCCAACCCTATACCTTCCCAAGTTGTGTTTTCAGAGACAGGGAGGCTGATTTCAGCTCAATCCAAACTAGATATTTCAAATGTTTTTAACAGTACAACAGGTGAATGGGCTGTTTTCTGCAGCCAGTGATTGGTTAGATAGGGAACTTCAGCGGGGCTCATTACAAAAGAATAACCGGAGCGGCTTGACTAGGATGCCTCTGCTCTTCCGTGTGTGATTCTCGGAGCTGTGGACATACACCTGTCACAAACAGAGTTAGGACACTTTGCCTCTATCTGTCTTGTATCTCCCTTTCCACTGTAGCAATGAGTATTACCCTGCAGACCTGCAGGTTGCTCCAACCCAGGATCTGAGAAGAAAAAGCAAAGGAGTGGTGGCAGAGGAAACAGAAGAAGAACCTGCTGCTGGAGACCATGAAGAGCTGGAGGAAGAGGGGGTGCCGCAAGATGAACCCCCACAGAAGAAAAGGACAAGACGAGCTGCAACAAAGTAAGGGCCGCGTTGCTGCTAGTTCACAGATCCACGGCTCTGGGCGCTCAGGGGAGGGAGGGAGACAGCTCCTAGGGCCTAGAGGGGAAAGGGCCCTGGACAAGATGGCTGGTTTGGATGATTAGTTACTAAGGGCTGTGTCTCCCTAGGCTTTTTGTTTCTTCATTGTTTGTATTTTTTTTTCTTTTTGTTTCATACAGCCCAAAGAAAAGTATCAGTCTTCCAAGGTTTTTGTTTGTTTGTTTTCTTATTTAACCACAGAACATTAGAGTTGGAATCACCTAATCACAGCGTTTGGTTGGTAAGAGTGTCAGGGCCCAGACCTGTTCAATGCTTTGTGATCTCTGTTGTCCATTTTTCCTAGTACCCGGGCATTATATCTGTGTTTCTGGGAAACTCATAATGGAACATCTCTCTCTCCTCTTACCAATAAGTCTGTCAGCACTTTCACTTTGCCTTTTGACTTTTCTCCTTCTGGTTACTTTTTTTTTCATGCTGTTTTGTTTTCTTTCATTCTCTGGTGATCTTGCTTGTAAAAGTTTCTCCAGCTACTTGAAGGTTATTATTTAACGTGGGGTGTCAGAGATCCACTGGATTTGGTGCTGCTATGTTATTTTAACACTTTAGATCTCAGTCTGTGTCGATTTCTTGAGTTTTTCCCATGAGCCATTTATTAGGTCGTCCATTGAGCAACTGTCCTGAGTGCCGTTTGCTAGTTGCGGGACTGTGGAGATGGGCGGCATGTAGCTTCTGTAGCGTGGGAAGTGCAGTCTGATGCCTGGTGAAATATTTTTGTAGGGGAAATACTTTTAAAGGAGTTAAGGGAGCAAAGTGAAAAATGACAATTCTACCACAAAGGGAAGACTTTTACAAAGTTTAAGATACCCTTGAAGCTGAAAGACAAAAGTTTGCCAGCAGCTAAGGCAGGGAAGGACAAGCCAGCTCCTAGAAATAGTGGATAAAGCACAGAGGCACAGAGGGTCATGGCCAGGCATCAAGGAACTATAGTTTCTTCTCTGCTTCTACCTGCTCACATCTCTGAGTGGTCTATCCCCCGGCTGCTTTCTTTAAGACAGATTGCTGTTCTCCTCTTTATGTCCTTCAGCATAATAGCCAGCAAAAGGTTAGTCCTCCTGTTTGGTGAATAAATTAGTTGCTCATCCAGTCACACCTCTTCCTTTCTCACCCTGCGCCTTCTCTGTTTCTGCTGTGTCCTTGCCTCATTTCTGCCAGATGAAATTCTGTTCATACTTCAGGACACAGTTCCCTCACTGGGGCATTCTTATCTTTTAAACTGAAAATTATCTTACCCTACTTTAAACTTCCGTAACAGCATTTTATACCTCTATCACAGTGCTACTTCTTGCCTGGAATACTAGCTAAATATTCTACATCTTCCATGAAAATCAAGTCTTTAAGGATAAAGTCTGTGTCTTAGTTTTTCTGTCCCCTGTAGCCAAACCTAGGCTATTGCTAATATACACCAAGATCGAAAGTGTGGATGAATCGATAATCACATTCTCGGTGCCATCGCAGTATATTCATAGTCCAGCTTCATGAAACATGCTCCTCGTTGACAGGTATTTAACGAGAGCGTGCAAATTAGCTCCTCTGCCTTTGGCTGTGTAAGACTCACTGGTACGTAAACCATGCTGAATAAACGTTGGAGGAGGAGTGGCTGTCTCAGTGGAAAATTTTTAAAGTTTACTTGTTAAACTGCAGTCACTCAAGTGATAAGTAATTACAAGGACATTGCATTAGTTGGGACTCCTTAGAGGGAAAAAACCCAGTAAAATAAAGATGTATATATCAGCTCTGTCCAGAAAGCATCCATCCAAGTAATATGAAAAAGAGACATTTAATCAAAAAGGTATAAGATACAAGAAACATTGTACAGAGGACAAGGACACCTTAATCCCCTTCAAAGCAGGCATTTTGGGACCTCACACAGTTCTCCCAATCGCTATTAGCTGCCCTGTCATTTTTCATCAATAATCTGAAATCTCTTCCCTTTCAAAGGTGATTTTACTTTTGGGAAAAGCCAGAAGTCGCAGGGCACCAAATCTGGGCTGTAGTGGGGCAAAGTCACCTGGGTGATTTGATGTTTTGCCAAAAAACTTTGCAGGAGATGTGACACATGAGCGGGTGCATTGTGGTGGAAAAGCTGCCCAGAGCTGTGTCCTTCTGAATTATCTCAGTAGTTTTTGCAGAGGATTGGTCAAGCTTAATGCAAAATGTGATGCAGATTCATTGCTCTACTTGCTCAAGTCATTTTGAGTGTGACGGCCACACAGGACACACGCTCACTCAATGGCGTCTACCCCCCCCCACCCCCACGAGCACAGTGACGCCATTGTTCACAAGCACATTCCAGTCCACTCGCCTTGGCTGCCAGGTCACATCAGTGTTGCGCCAACTGTTCTCCTTACCTTAACAATGGCTGGACTTTTTCTGGACAGACCTTGTATGTATTTTGTGTGTGTGCGTGTATGTATGTATGTGTAAAGAGACCCGTCATAAGGAACTGGCTCCTGTGATCATGGGAGCCAGCATGTCCAGAATTTGCAGCAGGATGGCAGCCTGCAAACTCAGGCAGGATTTAATGCTGTAGCCTTGAGTTTGAAATTCATAGGGTAGGATTTCTTCTTTGGGAAATACCAGTTTTTGTTAAGGCCTTCAACAGATTGGATGAGGCCCACCACATCATTGAGGGTAATCTCTTATTGAAAGCCCACTCTTGTAGATGTTACTATCTACAGAATACTGTCCTTGTGACGCCTAGGTTAGCATTTCATTAACTAAGTGGGTATCCTTACTTAGTCAAGTTTGATGCATCATACTAAGCAACACAAGCATTTCTTAAAGACACAAACATTTCTTAAAGATACTGTTTATTTATTTTTCAAGAAAGGAGAGAGAGAGAAACATTGATACGCAAGGGAAACCTAGGGAAACATTGATGAGTTGCCCCTCACATGCCCCCAAACCAGGGAGCTGGCCTGCAACCCAGGCATGTGCCCTGATTGAGAATCAAACCAGTGACGTTTCTGTTTCGCAAGTGGGCACCCAGTCCACTGAGTCACGCCAGCCGGGGCCCAACACAGATATGTAAGCTAAATACAAATAATAGTGCTTCCCTTACCCCTATTTCCCTACAGTATCTATAGAAGTCACAATTTCCAGTTTTCTCTGCATTAACTAGTAGGACTTTCAGTTTTGCTTTTTAAGTTTTAATACATTTTACAAATTATATAACGAAGAGGGAACAGTTTTCTCAAGTATTGTTAAAGCCTCCTAGCATCTATAGATTAGAAAGTTTGGTAAGTGCAGCAGGGACCCTCTTCTCATGCTGGTTTAGTAGATGATGTAATTTACCCTGAGTCAGTCCAGACTTCAAATATAACTTTCAACCATAGAGCATTGCTTTTTCTTTCTCCTTCTCTGTGAGCAAGAGCTATGGTTACCTGAACTGGAACCTCTGTTACCCTGACATCGGTACTCACTAGGAGAGCGAAGAAAAATATGTTTTGCCACTTTGTTATTTACTGCAAAGAAACTAGACAAGGGACCATTCCAGAATTCATCTATGTACAACTTTGGAGCACATTACTATTTTGATTCCTTTTCTTTCTACTTTTGGCTGAATTGAAACCATTCTAAGCACATCCTGAATGATTTTCTGCAAAGGAAAAATCTGAATTTCAGGGGAAGGCCTGCCTGAGATTTGGAATTTCTGGAGACTCTTTTTTTTTTTAATGCAAATAATTGACACTGTTTTTGTAATTAGCAGTGAAGATATAGTCAAGGTTTTTGAAATAATTGTTAGAGTAAAATTGATGAGTTCTATCATCTGAAAAAAACAATCTCTTTTTGAAGTTTGTTATACCCCTCTCTTTCTTTTTTAGGCAGTTAATTGCTCATTTGCAAGTTTTCTCTAAGTTTTCGAATCCACGGGCCTTATATCTGGAATCCAAATTATACGAGCTCTATCTTCAGGTAAGTAAAATTCTGCAATTTTTTGTGAACTACTCTACCATTTTCTTTATCAAAATAACTTTCAGGTTTCCAATAATTGTTGAATAGAGCCCATGTCTGCATTTTAAGTATACATATTCTTAAACTAGTAAGCATTTTATCTATCTTGAGAAAAGTTTTAGTAGTAATTTAGTTGACTTTAAAGGCATTTTGGGTGACCAAACATTGATGGGCTGGCTGTATTACTACTGAGAAGAGCGAAGTATAATTCTATCTCGGGAAGTAAAGGGAGTGGGCAGTCGTGCCAAGAGCAGTTGGCTACTTTTCACTTCTTGGCAAGTTAGCCTGATGTAGTGCCAGAAGTTCAGGGTCTTTTACATTGAGTGGAAGCAGACAGTTGGCATAGTTGTCTGTTACAGTCACAATATGTGACCCTGAATTCCAGAAAAGCTTAAAGAGAAACTTAATGTCAGAAGCAGAGTAAGAATTGGATGTCATTCGTAGTTAACTAGGAAACAAAATTTTCTTTTTTCATTTGGATGCTTTTTTAGATGACACATTTCATTTCAGCAGACTTTATGTCTGCCTGTAATTCAGATATAACTCGTTTGGCAAACCAGAGCTCAGAAGTCTCAGTTGTTCATAGGAAGCAAAATTCTGAACTGCCTGATCAAAGAGGCTTCAGAGCCAGGTCTTTCCTGGCATTTTACTAAAAGCAGTAACCTTCATGGTATTATAAAGAACTTTTGCTCATGGCAGGGCCAACTCATTTAGTGTGATTCCTAATTATGTAGCCAATTGGCCTTGGCTGAAAGGCTGATAGATCTGAAGGTCTGTTGTGTAGGATGCAGATGTCAGAGTTCTGTGAATTTGTTCTTTGCACACATTCTCTTTGTCTTTCTTTAATCCCAGGAAAATGTTAGGCTTTTGTCAAACATTAGCATTAAACCACATCTAAGAATTTAGATTCTAAGAAATGTCAGGCATTAGCATTAAACTGCATCTAAGAACTTAGATTCTAAGAAATTAATTTTGCAGATTAATACAAATAAATTACTATTTTGTGGTATGCCTGTATGTGACTTAGTTAACATATTCTATGAAATATTATTCTTAGCTATTGCTACACCAAGATCAAACGGTTCAAAAAATCACCCTGGATTGTATAATGACATATAAACATCCACATATCCTCCCTTATAGGTAAGTTATTTGAAGCTAAAGAAATGCTATTCTTTGGTTGACTTTTATCTTTCTACCTGAGGGCCTCTTCTAAAATAATTCTGTTAAGACCTGGGAAATTTCCCTCTTTTCCTGGGGCAATTATAATGCTGTTTTAGGTAAGGAAACTGGGAGTGTACTTGTTGGTTAAAACTACTTCTCCACCACAGATAATAAGACAGGAAAGAAAACATTCATTGAAAAGTATGTGTTGAGAAGATTATAAGGTTTCTCCTTGCTTATGTAATGTCTTAAAAATTTGGTGACTACTTGACAAATTACAATAATCTCTCTAAGACCTGAAGAAAGCTTTCGTATTATGCTCTTTGAAACAGCCGAATTATTGATTTAAGTCTAACTGTTTATAATCCCTTTTATCTTTTAAATTTTGAAAACCTGTCATTTTGGAAGGTATTTTTATGAAGATTTTCTTTATGGATGTCAACCACTTTATAGATTATTCTTTAATACCTATTTTAGTTACACATAATGCTCTACTTATTATATTGCATTTTTAGAAAAGTTCTGTTACTAAGTGATGATTTGTGCCGTATTCTATTTTCAAAGGGAAAACTTGCAAAGATTGCTTGAAGATAGAAGCTTTAAGGAAGAGATCGTGCATTTTAGCATTTCAGAAGATAATGCAGTAGTGAAAACAGCCCACCGGGCAGATCTGTTTCCTATTCTGATGAGGTATCTGTACTGTATAAATTCAGATTTTTTAATTTTTAAAAATTTATGTTTTAATTTAATTTTACTGTTGTATTATATTCATCCCATCCCCCCTCCCCCACCTTCTCACAGATTTTTCAAAATAGTTGATCACAAAAGCAATTGTATTAATAGTTGTATGATTCTTTTAGTGGTTATAATGGAATGTTTCATTTTATATTTTCTTTGGATTTTTTTTTTTAATTGAATCTTTTGAGGTGATCAAATTGCTATAGAGACTTGAGGATATTTAGCCCCTAAACATAAGGACGTACCTTGCCATGGTGTTATTTTAATAATAATGATTAAATGAAAGACATTATTATTGAGGAATAATAAATTATTTTGAAAGGATTCTATTTTTAGAGGGAGGAGGTGGGTGGGAGAAAAAGGGAGAGGAAGCTTGATGTGCAAGAGATCTCTTGCCTCTTGCACACCCCCAGTTGGGGGTCCGGCCCACAACCTAGGCATGTGCCCTGACCAGAAATCAAACCAGTGACCTTTTGGTTTGTGGGACAGTGCCCAACCCATTGAACCACACTAGTCAAGGCTAATTCCTTTATTTTGCATGTAACTAAGCATGAGATAAAAGCTATTGACTTTTTATGTTAGTCATTTAACCATCTTCATCACAAAATGTTTTTATTAGTTTTAATCGTTTTCATTTGATTTTATTGGTCAAAAAAATAATAGTAAATAATAGTCTCAGTTGAATTGTTAGTCCCTATTTAAAAACCCTTTGAGGTACCATTTTACTGGGACCGAAATAGGAAGTCCTTCCTACTGTTAGAGGACCTGGAATGGCCTAGCCCTAGCCAGACTCTAACCACCTCTCTTCCGTTTCCTGCCACCATTCAGAGCCCACCTCAGAGTCTTGGGACTTGCCATCCCTCTGCTTGGAACACGTGATACTTCAGTCCTGTTCCCTCAGGCTCATCTCAGATACCATGTTATCAGACATCCCTTCCCTGGCCTCTGTGTATAAAATCACAGCTCCCTCTTACCACTCTCTAGTCCCTTACCCCTCTTTATTTCTCCTTCCAGTCCTCAGCCACCCACCATAGCCTCTTCCTATTGTTTGCCTCCCTAGCTAGAGGGTGAACTCAATGGCCTTTGGTAAATACTAGTCAAATTAATTTTGTGTTCTCTTTTATGATACAGAACCTTTTTGTCCTAGTTTTTATTTTTTAATTTTACTTATTATTTTTTTCTTTCGGTGCAGGGAGGTAGGGAGAAAGAGAGGGAGAATCATCGAGTTATCAGAGATATATCAATTGGTTGCCTCTCACATGCCCTCAACTGGGGACCTGGCCCACAACCTAGGCAGGAGCCCTGACTGGGAATCAAACTGGCCACCATTTAGTTCATAGGCTCAACCCACTGAGCTTTTTGTTGTTGTTTTTGGGGGTTTTTTTTAATGTGTGTATTGCCTATATAGCCAGGAAGAATTAACTGGGGTGATGGTTGCTCTTGTCCTGGATTTAATAGTGATGCTTCTAGAATGGCCACTTTTAAAGTCTGGGCTGCTCCTTCCTGACAGGTTGTCCCTGAGACACTGTTACAAGGTCCATAGGTTAAAACTTCCTTCATGATACTACTAATTAAGCCAATAGGTTTTATCATGTTAAGAAAGCAACTTTTATTACTAGGTTACTTCATCTGGGATGGATGTTGAACTTCATTAAAATGCCTATTAAGCATGTATTAAAATGATCATATAAACTTTTTCTGTGAGCCATTGACCTTTATTACTCTAATAGATTTTACTAATGATTCTTTCTTGCATTTCTGGATATCCTTATTTGGATTGTTTTAAGATTTTATTTAGTTATTTTTAGAGAGAGGGGAAGGGAGGAAGAAAGAGAAGGAGAGAATATCAGTTTGTAGTTGCCTCCCACACCCCCCCAACTGGAGACCTGGCCCACAGCGCAGGCATGTGCCTTGACTGGGAGTCGAACTTGTGACTTTTTGGTTCTCAAGACTGCGCTCAATCCACTGAGCCACACTTGCCAGGACATATTTGGCTTGTTTTAATGCAGCACTGGATTCTGTATTTAGAAATAATCAGGTTTCATGTACATAGGAAGACTGGTATATGGCTATAGTTTTGTTCCTTACCCTTTGTAATTTCACAGTTGTACCACCTTCATAAATGGTAAAGGATCATTTCCTGCCTTCTCTGTTCTATGAAACTTTGACTTGCACATTGTTTTTTCTTGAATGTTTAAAAATTTTGTAAAACTCTTGAGTTCCATTTTTACTCAGGATTACTGGCCTATTTAGGTTTTCTTACATTGTTTTTGCTTATTTATATGTGTGATTGTTTTTTTCAAGAAAATTACCCATTTAATTGAAATCTTTCTAGTTTCCTTATTTTACTTAAGTTGTATTTTTATTTTATTTCCTTTTAATCTGTATATACTTGCTTGTATTCTTTCATTAGATTTGCCATTGGTGGGCCTATTTTATTACATGTTTTTTTCTCCATTGTTTCCTACTTCCTTGTTTTTTGGTAGATGTTGTTTACCTAAATTTCTATATTAAAGATCTAATTTCTATTTCATTCTTCCTTGTTTTATAGTATATCCATTTAAATCTGTTCAGTTGCTTTGCTACCCCTTTCAGGAAAACAGAACAGCTAGTTTTATGCTTTTGGGTTAATGTGCAAACAAAATGATATCCTTCTGATTTTTAGGATTTTGTATGGGCGAATGAAGAATAAGACTGGGAGTAAAACTCAGGGCAAATCTGCTTCAGGCACCCGTATGTCCATTGTGCTGAGATTCCTCGCTGGGACGCAACCTGAGGAGATCCAGATATTTTTAGACCTGCTCTTTGAACCTGTGAAGCATTTCAAGATTGGTAACTGTCAGCAGCCTGACAGCCTGAATGTGGGTTGTGTGCTGTAGACTTCTCATGCCTCAATGCCTCAGGCGGGGTTTCCCTTGCTCTTGGGTATCTTTCTATGGGATTGCTCCTCCCACTCTCCTTGGTAGTGGTCTTTTTTACTGAAATGCTATTCATTTTAGACTTGGATTGATGGGGTGGTGTTCACAACTGATCAGCATCCATGGATTAGCAAGCCCCTGATTAGAAAATGTGTATTTTTGTTGGTGTAGTAGTACACTTAGGCCATTTGGAATGGTACTTATCTATATACAACGAATAGGCTGCTTCTTAGAAACTTAAAGCACACTACAAAATTAATTGAATTGTCTTGGTATTCATTCACTGAGACATTCATCTCTTGAGGAATGATTTATTGAATACATCCTGTGATCCAAAATTCTGTTGATAATAGAAGTCTCAGTGTTTATAATTTCTGCTCCCATCCTCATAGTCTAAACGAAATGAATGTACTGAGTATATTCAGCAGGTAGTAATGTTTTGTGGTATGTTCCCTGGTATGCCATGCTAGTAATCAATAATATTAAAAATAATAATAATAAAATGGCTAACATTGAATGCTTATTTCATGCCAGATGTATGACAGGTCCCTTTACAGATAATTCAGTTGAATCTTAAAATAATCACATAAAGTATTGTTACTTTTTGTCCCCATTTTACAAATGCAGAAAGTCCATGGCTACTTAGCCTGAAAATGGTTGGGATTCAGCCCAGGTCTTTTTGACCACAAAACCTCTAAGACAGTTCCATACTTGCTTTGCTTTAGGCAAACATACTGCGTGTGTGTGTGTGCGCGTGTGTATTTGTAGGGTAATGTGTTACATTTGTTTTCTGTTTTTTCTGTGATAATGGATCCAGCCATTTAAAAGGTTTTTCACTCAGTATAAAATTCCCCTTTGAGGGAAGTGGAGTGGAAGTTTTTGTTCAGTGTAATAACCTCCACTCTAAGAGGGTTGCTATAAACGTTTCTCTTACTGATGGACCACTTAGGTCTATGAAAGTGAGCCATGATCTCATACCATTTGGTTGGAAGTAAAGCTCAATCGATAAAAATGCAAGTTTTTTTAAGAAAGTTAAGAAATAAGTTTATAAATGAGTATTGTTTTATTTATTTCTCAAGGACTACAAGATAAAACATTTGATTCTCAGCCTTCAAGGAGCTTAAAATATAGCAAAATGTTTTCTATGAAACTGCTATACCATAGTTAGAAAAAGTTGCAAGTGAGAAAAATGCTGGAAAATTTTTTGATGGAATAAAGGAATATATAGTAGCTCGGATTTTCAGAAATAGTATAAGTAGGGTGAGAATTGGGCTTAAAGACTTAGTTCTGTCACAAGTTTCTTACTTGTTTTCTCAGTTTCATCTATAAAATGATAATACAGGGTGAGGCAAAAGAACGTTTACAACGAGTACACGAAACACAGAGTCTATTCTTGTGTTAATTTTTGTAGTGTTTTCCATATGAACAACTTTGCCCAGTGGTAAAACCTACCATGCCTATTAGGAGAAAAATAAATGCAGACAGTATATTATCACCTATAAATTGTAATAAAAAAATACTGTATTACTGAGGAAAGTTGAAAGGAAGCATAATTATAAATAACGAAGTAATATTTTCTTTTACATGCTATTTCTATTCCTCTGTTTTCCTAGGAAAATGCCACTCTGCAGTCATTCAGGCAGTAGAAGATTTGAATTTGTCTAAAGTTCTGCCCCTAGGTCGCCAGCATGGTATCTTAAATAGCCTTGAAATAGTATTAAAGAACATTAGTCATCTGATCAGTGCATACTTACCAAAGATTTTGCAGATACTGCTCTGCATGACAGCAACCGTATCACACATCCTTGAACAGCGAGAACAGGTGAGAAATTCACTGAATTTGCTTTTTGGTGGCTAATATGAGTTCGTGTTTTACATGGGAAATTGGTTGAGACCTCACATCCTTCCAGGTTAAATCTTTCTTAAAAAGTGTCTTCAGAACAGTTTTCCATATAATGGGGATCTTCATTTTTATAAATATTTATGTATAGTCAGAAAACGTAAATTATATCAAGTACATTTTAAAAGGAGGTAAAATAGCTAGTGAATGAGTTCTATATACACCTCAGAAATCAAAGTCATACAGAGTTGAGCTGATGTTTCTTTGATTTTCATTTTAAGAGCCTAGAAATATGGGGGGAATGGGTGGGTGGGTGGGGGGACAGAGGGGAGCAAAAAGGGGATGGATGTAATACAACAACAATAAAATTAAAAAAAAACAAACAAACAAACAAAAAAAAAGAAATAGAAGACATCGTCCAGTGCTCATTTATCGAGAACAGTTGGAGAGTGAGTAGAATACTGTTAGCATCATTCCTGGTGTTCTCACAGAGTTCCGAGAGCTCTTTCAGAAGTAAAAGCTTGACTCCTGTGGGTGCAGTGTTGAATAAAGACAAGACTCAGGGCAGGCACAAGTCAGCTGGCCAGCTGCCAAGAAAGGCTTCATGGGGTGTTGCTCCATAAACAGTTTCTGAATTGTGCCCAGGACAGTATATTCTGTTGGAATAGGTATGTGCCATACATACTATTTGGAGTTTACAAAAACTTCATATCTTTATGGGCTATAGGTTCCCTGCAGAAAATGGGACCTGAACAGCATTAATTTGGCTAAAATTTATTTCAGTTATTTTACAGCGCTACCTAGTGAACTGCCTCACAAATATGGTCATGATAACTGAAAATTGACAGCCGAAAATTTTTTTAAATTACATTGGGAATGTGCTGTATTTTTTATTTATTTATTTATTTAAGAGAAGGGAAGGTCGATGAGAAAGGGAGGGAGAGAAACATCAGTGTGCAATAGACACATGGACTCATAAGTCTGCTTTAGTAATGAAACAATATTCTGTGATTACCAAGATCTGGAGATTTGGAACATACCTTCCATTTTGGTAGGCATCGTTTTATTTTCATTCTTTCATCTTCAACAGATGAATTCTTTCAATTTCCTTCAACAAATATTAATTGAGCCCCTACTATGTGTGAGACACTGTTCTAAGCACTGGGGGTGGAGCAGTGAACAAACCATTTGCCCATTTCCTTACTCAGTAGATACTTATTTTGCATGTGTGCCAGGCATTGTACTAGGTTAGGGAATGAGAAGGTTAACGACTCAATATCATGAGAAGAAAAGTTGTAAATAAATCTACAAATAATTAGAGTAATGTCAGTTGGTGGTAAATTCTGAGAGGAAAAGAGAACAAGACCCATCTCTGTAAAGTCATTCTTTGTGTAGCTTTCTCCTTTCTAGTACGCGTTCCTTGTGAATTCTAGCTCCATTGGCCCACCCTTCTCAAGCCACATGGCTCTGTTGTCCCATCCTTAAAAAGGTGACTGGACTCTGCCTGGGCTTGCTTTTCTCGCACCCGTTACCTGAAGCCTGCCAGGCAGGCTGGTGGGGCATTTGTGGGGCTCACCTCGTCCTTTCCTCTCTGGTGGGGCATGCTGCCACCTGTTGTCCAATGTCTGAAGGTTACTGTTTCACATGTTCGGTTCAGTTGTTTAGTGTCTAAAAGGGGGAGGCTAATTCTGGTCCCTGGCTCTGTTTGACTGGAAGTGGAAAAATCGTAAGGGAGCAGGCAGACATTACGTGAGGATTTTCTTTAATGCCTTGAAGTGACAGTGACTTTATCTCTGCGTAGATATACTAAATCCTGAATGGTTATAGGTGTTCTAAATCCCCTGTAAGTCCTCCAACTTTCTGGTTAACTTAGAAGTTAATCAGTGATATAGCCTCACTCCTATGTCACCAATCAGTAACTCAAAGGCTCATTTGTGCAATTTCACAGTTCATTAGTTAGTGAGGTGCTAAGCTCAATAGGTAAGCATTTCTCTTATTTTCTTTCTAAATTCTTGGACAGATCTAAAGACTTCTTTGAGGTGCTATAATGGATTATTGCATAATAATATTAATACATTAGTGTGTATACACTAATGTACATTTACTTTTTTATATCTTTCAAATCCTCCGTGGATCAAATATATGTTGTGAAGGTTGCTTTGGGTTGATTTTATTTTTTTCTGTACATTTAAACAATGGAGTAACTTGGAAGTATTCAAAAACTCAGTCACGTTGACTGTTGGTCTAGGAACTAGTCTTCAATAGCTCACATGCAGGGTTTTCCTCCAGTTTATTAAACAGTTATTGAGTAGACTTGGCAGCTGGTGCTGTAATTACAGAAGTGGGTGGAACTCACAGATCCTACCTGACAGAGAGGGATGTTGGAGGTGGGATCAGGGAAAAGGTATGGTGGGTATCTGGTGTGATATCATGCCTGCTAAGATTAGTTTCTCATTTGCTCCAGTGGGTCATGATACCAGGTTGTTTTCAAATGTCAGTAATAGTTTTTACCTTTTACCAAGCATGATACAGCCAATAATGAAAATGTTGCCAGTAGAATTGAAGCAGAACAGAATGACTTGTAACCCTGTCACCTTCTTATGTTTGCTTGTCATTTCCTCTGTCTTTGTAACTTGTTTAATGAGATAATTAATCACAAGCAGAAACTTGATGGATATGTGAAAATAATTCCCCAAACTTGCCTAGCAAATAATGGCACCCTAATTCTGTCCACTTGAATTTAAAATGTGCTCTTTCAGGTGCAAAGATGTCTGCTATTCAGAATATCAGGTTTTCATGACAAATAATTTTGTGATTAGTTTTTTCCAAGTATCTTGGCCATAAGACTTGATGTACATTTATTAGAGCATTGGTGTTGTCTTCCAGGATGCAGAGTGGTTTTTAGATTTTGATGTAATTAAAGTCATACGGAACAACGTGTATTCGTCAAGTGGAAAAACAGTTAGGGGTTGAATCTTCCCCCAAGTGTTTGATTTTTACAACATCCTGTGCTCGGGAGAAACCTCCCTGAGGCCATTTTCACTCTCCACCTGGCCTGAACTTGTGCATCCTTTAAGATCCACAATTCTGCCTCTTCCATAAAGCTTCACCCTCCTCAAATTTATAATTCCTCTCATCTTGGATGTCTTTGGTATTTTCAGTCCCTTGCATAATTGAACAGATTTTCCTTCAAAAGATTTTAGGCTGCGCCCTGGAGAGTGGCAGTCATGCCATTGGACCAGCGGTGGGAACTTAGTCAGTCGTTCTCCGGGCCTGAACGTGGTGCCTCCTGTTTGCGACTTCCGTAGCTCCCAGAGAAGGGGTGCCAGTAGGAGAAGCAGTTTGCTATTCATTCAGTCATCCTCCCACGCCGGTCTCCCTCAGCACCTCCACAGAGACAAATCTGGTTTTCAACCAAATTGTTATTTGTCTTTGAATTACACATTTTGAGATCTTCCCCGTCTTAATTTATGTGCCTTGTTTTCCTTTACTGCACAAAGTATTCCACTATATGGAGAGAGCATGAAATCTTTAGGTTTCTAAACTAATTTTAACAAGAATAATTAAAAACTCGTACTTTTAATAAAGGTAATAATAGTAATAATAATACAGAAAAAGGCTCTGACTGGTCAGGCTCAGTTGGTTGAAGTCCTGCAAAGCAGAATGTCACCGTTTTGATTCCTGGTCAGGGCACATGCCTGGGTTGTGGGTTCAGCTCCTCGTCTGGGCATGTGTGAGAGGCAGCCTATGGGTGCTTTCCATATCAGTGTTTCTCGTCCTCTACTCCTTCCCTTCCCCTTCTCTAAAAATAAAAAGAATGTGATTTGTATTTGAAATGAAAGTTTTTCCTTTCATTGAAGGCATTGTGATGGGAAAAAACTTTTATGTTTTTTTTAAATTTTATTGTTGTTGTATTACATCCTTTTTGGTTTTTTTTTTTTTTGGTTAAATGTTCTATTCATAGGAAGAAATCAGACAATTACTTGAATCAAAAAGTAAAACAATGTGGCAACAAAACAGCTGTTCCAGTTGTGATTGTTTTTCTTCCTAAGGATACTCTATAGTGGTTTTACCAGGCAGTGATAATGGAGCACATCTCACCACTGGGTTTTTTCCTCCTCTGCTTCCCCATCTTGTTCAATGAGGAAACCAATATGACTTGCTTAGTTGACATTTTTATCTGAATCAGAGCCAAAGTCAACAGACTTAAGAGCACGATTTCCAGTTTAATTCTTAGCTGTCTAAGCAAGAGCACCTCCCTGAGAAATCAAGCATCAAAATGATGTATGTCACATTTTCTTAACAGATACAGCTGAGGTTTATCAACCCGCTGAAAAATTTAAGACGTCTTGGAATCAAAATGCTAACTGATATCTTTCTGGATTGGGAGTCCTATCCGTTCACAACAGAAGAAATTGATGCTGTATTTCATGGTGCAGTTTGGCCTCAGGTAAACCTTGATTTCTACATTCTGCCTGGGTCCTTTGCGTCTTCCTTTGCTGTTCTTGTGCCAGCATAGGCCATACCCAGACATGAAGGCCTGTCTCGCTCTTTTCTTTTTTGTCAAGCCTTTATTTCTGGAACTTTTAGAACACTTTCTTTGCCTCCACTACCACCTGAAGCTCAAGAGCTGGTTTCTGCAATACCATGGCATCTATTCCTAAGGCTAATTTGAATGTGATTGTGTCTCCTAAGCAAATGTAACATAACTTTCATAGCACTTAACATGATGTGTGTCTGGATTTTAATAAGCATGAGGAAAAATACATGGATATTTTTGTTACAGGCTCCCTTGTTTGATTTCTCTGGTTGTAACCACTTGGTACTAGTTAAGGTTAGCTGCAGCTAAGCTGCCCATAGGAGGGCCTTGATTTTAGGAAAGATTTCCGTCTGCTTGAGTCTGTCACCTCTGGCCAGTTGAAACCCAGGCTACCTGGTTCCTTTCAGGTGGCTGGTATTTCCATGCGCATATTTGCAGTGTTTCCAGTGCAGCTGTTTCGGGTTGCCTGTGTTTCCTTAGTCTGTCCTTGAGCTGTTGTTAATCTTTGCACCCTGGCTCTTCTGTCCCCTGGTGCAGTTTCAGTGCTTGTTCAAGCTTTTTACTTGTTTTTCTTCATACAGTTCTGCATATGTTTTTAATTTCGTATTCTGTATTTTGTGTCCTAGATCAGCAGGCTGGGATCTGAGAGTCAATATTCTCCTACTTCTCTGCTGAAGCTAATAAGTGTCTGGAGCAGAAATGCAAGGTATAGACTTTTACCCCTTCTTACAAAGGGTGGATAAATTAGCCAGGGGCACTGATAATTGACGGTCTTTCCATGCAGTGAACTACTGCAGGTGCAGTTAAAGAGAGTAAGGCAACTGAATCTCAAAATACTGCGGTTTAAAGAAAAACACAGCTGCTGAACTGTGTAGTGTAATTCCTGAAAATGCTTGTACAGGTATGTAAATATAAATGGACTAGAAAATGTCTAGAGGGATACATGAGAAACTGTCAGTGTGACCTTAGCATGCGCAGATTTGCGTAGGCCAGAGTGGGGACAGGGGACCTTTCATGACATGTCTTTGAATGTTTGCATTACTTACAATTTTAAGAAGAAAAAATATAGGTAAAATAATATTTTGTAATTTAACGTAAGGCTATAAAGGTTTATATCAAAAACTTACACATTTGCTAATTTTGCAGTTTCATTAAAGCTTGAAAATTAGAAGTACTGGAATTGATAAGAATCATCTTCCAATGGTTAATAATTGTGTCAGCAGTTTGATTTGGCCTAACAAAGTGAAAAATTGAATGAGAAACACCAGATAGTTAAATCAGCCCATAAATATTACCATTTTCTATGTGCTTGCTTAAAAGTAAAAGCTGGTTTGTAATAGGCATTCTGTGTCCTCTTCCCAGTCCCCACTTAAAATCAGAAAGATTTCACACGCTTTTTTAGATTTTCTGCATGTCATCTATTCTTTGTAAAACTCCATTGAACTATGCATACAGCCATCATTGTCATAAGTAAAATATCCTTTTGAAGATATTCTAAGCTGTTTACAGACACTTTTTCTACTGATGGTTTAGAGATGCTGTGTTACAGACCAAATGCA
Organism: Noctilio leporinus; assembly: GCA_004026585.1. Lineage (NCBI taxonomy): Eukaryota > Metazoa > Chordata > Mammalia > Chiroptera > Noctilionidae > Noctilio > Noctilio leporinus. The sequence continues at coordinate 59,421 of PVIW01002380.1, forward strand.
TGTTCACTGAGAAGTGTGATAACTTTACCTGTGCTGTTGTCTTGGTGATGGCAGCAGACTTAATTTTGCTCTGACCATTAGAATGAAAGAATAAGGGAAAATACTGAAAAATATTTTATTCAACAGTGTTAAAATCTTGACATCAGATTTTACAAAATTGGGATCATACTGCATGATCTCTGATTCTGATTTTGTTTTTCACGTACCATTATATCATGAACATTTCCCCATGTGATTAAATAGTCTACAAAAACAAATCAAAGACCTTGACATTGTTCGCCACATGAAAGCCCGTTATATTTTTTATTGGTAAGAGGGACTTTTGTCATTTATTTCTCAATTTGAGGATACACTTTCATATCTCGCTTTATCACTGGATATTTATAAGCAGCACTTTATAAGCACACTTGAGAAATGTTTTACATGTAATTTTTACGCATATTAGCTACAAAGAACTTTCTTTATAATGACTCATGCTAGTTTTATGTTGGCCGGGTTCTTCTCAAGGAATAGAGCCATATCACTAAAATATTCTCTGCAAACCCGAAGATCGTTGATTCGATTCCCAGCCAGGGCACATAACTAGGTTATAAGCCAGGTCTCCAACCAGGTCCTTAGCTGGAGGCAGGTGAAAGGCAACCATACATTGATGTTTCTTTCCCTTTCTTCTCCCTCCCTGCCCGTCTTTCCAAAAATAATGAATTAAAAAAATAATAATAAACTAAAATAATCCTGAAGGTGAAAAGAGGTGTTGCAAATTACTAAGCCATGAATAGGACTGTCCCTGGCCACTTTTTAAATTTTTACTTTATTTGATTTTAGAGAGAAAGGGAGGGAGAGAAGCATCGACATGAGAGAAAAACATCAATTGGTTCCCTTCTGCACATGTCCCAACCTGGGACTTACCCTGCAACCAGGCACGCACCCCTTCTGTTTGCAGGATGACACCCAAACCAACTGAGCCACCTCAGCCGGGGCCCTAGCCACTTGCTTAGTCGCTGCTCTGGCTCTGGCCACCGTGGCCCCCGTACGGCTCAGTCTCTTTCTCCTCTCCTGGAAGACCCTGTGACTGCATGCTCTGTTGCACTCTTCTCTCTTCATCGCTTCCTGCCTACAGCTCTTTGGGGGCAGAGACCATTTTATAGTTATTAATTTATCTTCTTCCACAGAGGGTTACCCGCCTTGATCCATGGTTAGTCAATATTCATTGCATATTGAATAAGTGATAGAAGTTTCTGGTTGAGCCAGACACCTAAGCATGGAGCCAGCCCATGTGGGGTGTTACTTACAGCCTTAAACACTTAGAAGTTGCACTGGCTGGGCTCTTGCTAGTAAGTACCTTGCAGTTAGAAACAGTTCCTTCACCTTTTCTGCTTGAAAAAATGTTGAAACAACCTAAACATAGTGGTTAAGAGTAGTCTGGGAAGCCACACAAACTTAGCTTCAAGACCTAGCACCACTGTGTGTTCTTTGGCAAAGTTGGCCTTTCTGAGGCTCAGTTTTGCCACCTGTAAAATGGAAATGGTAACAGTACCTACCTCATTAATAATGTAAAAGTGTTTTCCTTGGTTGCTGCCTATCCATACTGTGCCCAGTATCATCTATTGGACAAAAATGGATGAATATAATCTCTTAGAACTTTTCCGTCAGATTGTCAGTACCCAGTATGTTCAAGTTCCTGAGCTCTTTTTCCAGTAATGATGAATTTTTCAGGTTGACCTTCCTACTAGTTAGGATTGCATCTCTGACTGTAAAACAACTGCTGATTTGCCCTCGGCCGGAATGCCTTTGTGCCCTCTACCCTTTCGGTGTGTTTCTGTGGACCACGATGCTCTTACCATTTGTGAGTCTTTCCCTATTAGGGATGGACTCATTCAGCTTCCCCGGCAGATGGCCCTAATCCCTGGACAGTGCACATCCTGACACAGCAAGTGTTTGTGTTGGTCTCTACTCCCAATTCCCATGTTGCAGTACGTTGCTTTTATGTGAGTGTAAAACAGTCACATTCTAGAAGGCTTGCAATTGAAAAAATAGCCTGTCCTCGATACTTTTGTTTTGGAAAGGGCTTCGACTTTAGGAGATTCATGTTTCAAATCTTAGCTCTACCACTTATTAGCTCAGTGGCTTTGGACGAGTCATTTTCTTCATCTTTAACGTAGAGATAATGATACTACCTTACAGAGACGTAATGAGGATTAGATGAGAAATGTGCAGAAAGGTCCTCAGTACATATTTGTAAGCTGCCTAAAATGATTATCCATCAAATGTTAGGTTTTAAAGTAATCTCCCTTTTGAATGTCTTATTCATGTTCATAAACATATTTGTAAACTATGAAAATTCATATGGAAGATGTTTTAGAAATAAGCATTGGGGAATAAGATGGCTATTTCTTTTTTTTTTCCTTGCAGATACTTCCCTTTTCTGGCTAAACAGAAACCTGGGCACCCAGAATGTGATATCCTGGTCAACGTTTTTGCGATTCTGTCAGCAAAGAATCTCTCTGAAGCCACAGCCAGTATTGTGATGGACATAGTCGATGACCTTCTCACCCTCCCAGACTTCGAGCCCACAGAAGGCGTCTCGAGCCTGCCTGTGACCGGATGTGTGTACGCAGAAAGTGCAGATGGTATGTGGCCTGCACAAAGCAAGTGATGCCTAGACTTTCGAAGTAGCATTTATTCCCTCAGAAAGGAAAAAGTTGGTAAACTTGACCTTTTCAATAATTTATGGCACTGAAAGTTTCTTTTCCTTTGCAATTTATACCAATTTTTATAAACAGTTTTCTTTGCAGTGGTAGAAATTCAGGTTACTCAGGCCTCCAGAAAGCTCAGTTATCCTCCAGGCAATTGTCAAATGATTTTCACTGTTATGTCTGAATTCTTTCTGCCATATTTTCCTACCAGTTCTTTTATAATACCAGAAATGGTTTAAATAAAGCCTCAGGGGTCTTTTATATAAATTTGTCATTTACCTAGTGATATAGCTACTTTATCTAAGAAGAAAGTTATTGAATTTTTAGAATTGAAGTATATTAAATTTTTATGGTAATTGGGTGCTTTCATTTTCTGTCACTATGAAGATACTGTACAATTAACCTTTAAGAGAATAGTTAATTAAAACCAAAACATTTGTCACTGTTTATTCCAGAGTCTATCACAGTAGGAGGACGATTAATTCTACCTCATGTACCTGCAATTCTCCAATATCTTAGTAAAACCACGATAAGTGCAGAAAAGGTGAAAAAGAAAAAGAACAGGGCACAAGTCAGTAAGGAACTTGGCATTCTTTCAAAGTAAGTGACACATATCCTTCAAAGATAACATTACCATCCATGGTCTTAATATTTTTTAATTGTATGTAGTTTTCAGTTGTTTTTAATGTGGTAATAAGAAGCTAAAAGATTTTCAGTATTTTGAATGCCCTTTATTTGAAGTTAATGTAGAATTCTGTTTCTCTGCTGGAATACTAATTATGGCCAAACCTTTTATGGCACCTGCCTTCATTTAACTAAAAACAAAAAGAGAGAACGGACTGCAAAATTCTAAAGTAGACTAATAGATTTGCTTGATTTGCCTTTGCATGTCTTGTTCAGTTAAAATTTTGAGTTACATGAAGGAACAGTTTGTTTTGTTTGTTTCAAGTAAATCTCACCAGGGTTTTAAAGATATTCTTTGGCAATACACCTAAGAGTATATAATTATGATTTCTATAAACTGCAAGGCTGATAAACCTGGGTACAAAAAAATAATGATACTGTCTTTTTTTTTAATTAATTAATTTTAAAGCTTTTATTATTTTTTTAGAAAGGGGCAGGGAGAGGCAGAAAGGGAGAGAGACATCCATATATGGTTGCCTTTCACCTCCAGCTACGGACCTGGTTGGAGACCTGGCTTGCAACCTGGTTATGTGCCCTGGCTGGGAAATGAGCCAGCAGCCTTTGGGTTCTTAGGCTGGCGCCGTATCCACTGTGCCACCAGCCAGGGCTTAATGATTCTATCTTAAGCTCTAATTGATATAGGACTTACTTGTTGAAAGTTTATTTTATTGTTACTTTCAGCAACAACAACAAAAATGCTAGTTTTTTCCAGGAACTTCTTTTAAATATTTTATTTGTACTATTGTTTCTCAAAATTACAGAGTGGGAACCACACTAAATACAAGCATGAAATTTTATCACAGGCTCTAGTAGTGGAAAGATGATGACAGATTAGGCACCAGAAAGACCAGTGTCTGAAAGACCTGCTCTGGCCACTTCCTCCCCTGGTGGCATCAACTTCTCTGAGTCTCGGTTTGCTTTCAGCAAAACAGGGCTATAAACCCCTCACTGTCAAACTGCAGGGGACATAAATGTCTTAAATAAACCTTGGCACTGAAAAATGTTATTTCCTTGAAATAAAAAATTACTAATTGCCAAATTATAGCATTGGAGTTTACCCTAACCCACCTACACAATCAGATGTTAAAAACAATTAGAATAGCCCTGGCGTATGGCTCAGTGGATAAGGCACCATGGTGCCTGCGAACCCAAAGGTCGCTGCTTCGATTCCCAGCCAGGGCACATAACCAGGTTGCAAGCCAGGTCTCCAGCCAGGTCTGTGGCTGGAGGAAGGTGAAACGCAACCATACACTGATGTCTCTCTCCCTCTCTGCCTCTCTCCCTTCCCTTCTCTCTAAAAATAATAAATAAATCTTCAAAAGAAATAAAAAGAAAAGAAGTAGAATAGCAGCCTGAGCCCAAAGCTGGAGAGGAGGAACCGCTAAGTAACTGAGGGAAGCTTGTTGTGCTTACACACATGCTGAAAAGTTGCCTGTGTCTTCCATCACGGACATCAACGAAGAGTTAACTTTTAGAGAAAAACTCTTAATGTGTGTATTTTTCTTACCTACCAGTTTCTTTCCTTCTCTAGGATCAGCAAGTTTATGAAAGACAAAGAACAAAGTTCTCTGCTTATTACACTTCTGCTTCCTTTCCTCCACCGTGGCAACGTCCCTCAGGTATAAATACGTAGGACATTGACTTTGCCTTTGAAATGGCACTTTATTAGGTTTATTTGTGAGCGGTACTTTTTTTTTTTAATTTTTAAAAAGATTTTATTTATTATTTTTCAGAGAGAAGGGAAGGGAAACAGGCAGAGAGAGAGAGAAATATCAATATATGGTTGCCTTTCACCTGCCTCCAGCTACAGACCTGGTTGGAGACCTGGTTTGTAACCTGGTTATGTGCCCTGGCTGGGAATCAAACCAGCGACCTTTGGGTTCGCAGGCCAGCACCTTATCCACTGTGCCACCAGCCAGGGTGTGAACGATACTTTTATTGATTAAGTTCTGTTTCGTATTTGTCTTGAAGTATTCTTGAAAAGGCTTTAAACAGAAATACAAAGTTGAAAATAGAAAATTTTGGACAAAATTAGGCATGTGGGCAGGCAAGAACGTGGAGGCACCATCATCTACCATAACTATAAAAGTGTTAGCCCCATTATTTTCCTTTATTTAGCTTCTCATCCATTTCAGGATTATTTTTTCCTGTCTGACTTTGACGAATAACAAATCTAGAACCCAAGAAGTGCATTGTATGATCTTAAATATGGGTCCCAGTGGCAAAACTGAATGAAAAGTCAGGCTATTTTAATATCTAGATATAGGCAAAGAGTTTCTAATATGACTATTAGACTAATTAGACTAATATGTCTATTCAGGTCCTTTGCCCATTTTTTAAATTGGGTTGTTTTTCTGGTGTTGAGTTTTGTAAGTACTTTATAAGTTTTGGATATTAACCTCTTATCAGATATATTGGCGAATATATCCTCCCATCCTGTGGCTTGTCTTTTTATTTTGTTGATGATTTCCTTAGCTATGCACATAATTATTTGTCTTCTGTGCTGTAATGTATTAAAGCCAGGTTGACCAGTTTTATAAATTATTGAAGTATTTCTCTTAATATTCCTTCCTAAGGATACTGAGGTTGATATTCTGGTGACAATCCAAAACCTGTTAAAACATTGTCTGGAGCCTGCGAGCTTCCTCACGCCTCTGGCAAAGCTCTTCTCAGTCATCAAGAACAAGCTGTCAAGACAGTTGCTCTGCACAGTTTTCCAGGTCTGTGATGTTCATTTTTACCCTGAGTCACCTCTGTGAGTGGGAGCAGGGGATTGATGGGAAGTGGGCGGAAAAGTTCAGGTTTTATTCACTAATAGGCTGTTTGCATTCCTTTCAGAATCTTTCTGATTTTGAGAGTGGGTTAAAATATATTACCGATGTTGTCAAGGTAAGAAAGAAAATCTTGTTCCTCTTTTGTTCCGAAAGTGCTGTCATTTTTATTTATGTGCCTTCACTTACATGATTTCAATGACATTTCTCATAGCTCAGTGCCTTTGATCAAAGACATCTGGATGACATCAACTTCGATGTTCGCTTCTCAGCGTTCCAAACCATCACCTCGCATATTAAAGAGATGCAGACGGTGGATGCTAACTACCTCCTTCCAGTGATGCATAATTGCTTCTATAATCTGGAGGTAGGTTTTTATAGCTAAACTGTGTGGATGTTTTTTATTGCTTTGAAGATACAACTAACTACATGATCTAATTTCTTAATTTGGGTTTTGAGGACAAGGGTTTTTAATAGGAAACTAATTTTACTTGTAGAATATTCCTGATTGTTATTCTCATGATTTGAAAGACTTAAGATTTTGAGTAAAATAATATATGTGGAAGTCAAATTTAACACAAGGAATTGTTATCTTGTTTGTGTGTTTTTTTATTTTCTATTTCTTTTGGGGGAAGGTTCTTTTATTTTTGTTGTTTTCTTCAACACAAGGAATTGTAAATTACTGCCTGGTTGCCTGAATTGGAAATACTTTCTCTGTGGTCACTACCTACACTTTCAAACCAGGACTCTAGTGCAACTAACCAGAATGGTAACCAATTCTGATATTTTCAGTGATCACCTAATATTAAATGTTGGAAATGGCTTTACTAAACCTTGTATCATTTGGTTTTGTTTGTAGTTAATTAAAAAGTCTATGTTGTAGTATCTTCTGAAACAGTAACACTTCTCAGTACTCATGGTATTTCCAAGTCATTTACTGTATTCCTCACATCCCTAAGTGTGGTTCTTCCTTAGGTATGAAGTATTTACAGAACATTTCTTAGTAGGAATTTTTATATGGAACAGTGGCAAAATTTAGTAAACTTTTTCCCTATTATATTCCCTATTATAATTGGTACACAGAGTAATTTGGGCGTTTTTCTAATGTCCAGTTAGGAGACATGTCTTTAAGTGATAATGCCAGCATGTGCTTGATGAACATCATCAAAAAGCTAGCTGCCTTGAACGTCACAGAGAAAGATTACAGGGAAATCATCCAGCGGTCGCTCCTGGAGAAGCTGAGGAGAGGATTGAAGAACCCTACAGAGGTACTGGGCTCGCAGTTGTTGCTGTATTTTTACATGCTGTACTGTCTGTGGTTTTTTGTAATGTTTTCGTTTTTTCCTACTTTTTCTGCTTATAAATGCAGTCAGCCTTAGTACATTTAATTCAAATACTTGATTGTATAAATGGTTACCAAATATTTGGGAGTGGGAATGGAAAAGAGCAATCACTTTACGATTTCATGTAGTTTGTTTTTACAGTGGGAATGTTTTTTGTTTTTTTTACACATGCAAAAATACATTTACACACATACACATTTTTATACATATTTAAAGTACATACTGGATTTTGAAGAGTTAATACAAAAAATTTAAAATACGTCAATAGCTTACATAATTATTACATGTTAAATGATAGTATTTTAGATATATTTTAACAATTAAGCAGTTTTTTCTTTTTTAATACTTATTTTACTCTGGAAATACACAGAAATGGTGTATTACATAACTTACTTTTATGAAAGTTGTCCTAGAGATAGTGCTAAACCCATAGTAAAAATGAATTTGGTTTTTGAGTCTGATCCTCCCCCCTCCAATAATACAACTCAACTTTATTTTAAGCTACTGGAACTACAACTTATTCTTTTTGGAGTTTTCCATCTTAAATAGTAGATTGATTGATTGATTGATTGATTGATTTAGGCTGTGCACAGGTCTTACTTCTTTCAATACCCTCTGTTTTTCCTCTACATGTGCTTTACAAGTTGAAGCTTTCAGAAATAATGGCACTTGCAGTGCTCAGCTGGTCCCCAGAATAGAAATTATTATGTCTACTAAGTTGAGTTAAAAAGTAAAAATCCCTAGGATTTAAATTACAGTGGGAATGTTTTACTTGTTGAAAAAGTTTAATGCCTGTTGTTTCTTTGTATTATCTAGGAAACAAATTCTTTTTAAAATAAAATATTTTTTCTCAACTTGGTATTTGCAGAGTATTCAACATGATTATACCACACTGCTTTCCTGTTTAATTCAAACCTTTCCAAATCAACCAGAATTTAAAGACTTGGTACAGCTCACTGACAGCCACGATCCGGAAATGGACTTCTTTGAGAATATGAAGCACATTCAGGTAGAAGACATTTCCGCTTTTCTTCCCCCTGCCTATAAAATAAGCATTGCAAACAGTTCTATCTCATTTTTAAAAGTACATTTTAATTTTCCAAAAAGTTGCGAATGTCTTATCTCATTCCTTGGTCTTCATGTTAATAGCCAAATTTGCAGAGGTGATCATTTCCTGGATTCTGATTTCCTTGGTGGATTCATAAACCACAATGTAGTATTACCTTTCTCTGCCATTTTTAAAGAAGCTTAAATGTGTTTGGGTCCATTGTTAAACCAATGTTGTGGATTACGTTTCTGGAAGCAAGTTAAGGCACAGGTGTTTGCTCATGTAACACAAGAACTGTATTTCACTCCTTAATCTTTCCATGCGAAAGGAACGTGATGCTGAAATGGAGCTGGTTGCGAGATTATTCAGTAACTAATTCATCTTTTATCTAACTCATAGATCCACAGAAGAGCAAGAGCCCTGAGGAAACTGGCCAAACAGCTAATGGAAGGCAAAATCATGCTGTCTTCTAAATCCCTTCAGAATTACATCATGCCTTATGCCATGACTCCAATTTTTAATGAGAAAATGCTCAAGGTAAAGCATTAAATTAGGAACCGATAAACCTCTTCCCATACTATGACACTTTCCAAAATATAATGGGGGAATGGCATCTGAATTTTGTGGCATCCAAATTGATGATGTCACCGTAATTAGAGGCTTGAAATAGTTCTAAAGCCCTTAGAATTGTGTATGGCACATAGTAAATGCTTTATAAGTAGTGGTTATATGTTTTTTATTTTTGCTATTACTAGCTTACAGAAGGCTAACTACAAAATACTTCCCATGTTAGAAATGATCACATTACTAAGACAGCATACTTTTAAATTTTGTATCATAGGGCTTAAACACCACTGATCAGCAGAGTAGTAGTCTTCCCAAATGGCTCATAAGAAATGAAATAAAACAATAGCTGCCCTTTCTTTAGCACCATTCCAGACACAGGCACTATTGTAAGTGCTTGACTAGGTAATGTTACTTCTTCATCACCACAACTCAACCCTATTTGGTAATGACTGTTACCACTATTTTATAGGAAAGAAAAAATGAGAGTAAGTGAGGTTATGTAACTTTCTCTTGACATACATTTTCAGACCCAGTGTTTGAATTTAGGACTGTCTTTACCACTATGCTATATAATGCCTAGGATGGTGCTTGGCACATGGTAAGAACTTGATAAATATTTATTGATTAAGGAAAGACAGCACCCAGAAATTCAAATCTAATTAAGATAATATCAGGACTTGTGACTTGAATTTATACTTTATTAATTACATGGCCTTGTACAGGAATAGATTTGCTCTATTGTTTTGGGTTATAAAAACGTTTTAAAGATTTACCTAAGTAAAGCCTTGGCTGGTGGCACAGTAGATAAGGCACTAGCCTGCGAACCCCAAGGTCGCTGGTTCAATTCCCAGCCAGGGCACATAACCAGATTGCGAGCCAGGTTTCCTACCAAGTCCCCAGCTGGAGGCAGGTGAAAGGCAACCATACATTGATGTCTCTCTCCCTCTCTGTGTTTCTCCCTCCCCGTCTCTCTAGAAATAATAAAATCTTAAAAAAAAAAAAAAGTATTACCTAAGTAAATAAAAGAATACTCCCTTAAGTTCCAGTTTAAAGAATCAGTAAGCACAACCAACTTGGAGTGTGATAGCCATAAAATAGGAAAGTGGTGTAGAAAGAAAAATAAACTATATTTAGGTTTGGTCAGCTTTAGTGTGGTATATCTTTTTGTAGTCTTTTATGTTTAACCTATTTGTGATTTTATATTTAAACTTGTATTCTAGCACAGTAGCTTTTTTTATTCAATCTGATAATCTCCACCTTTTCATTGGTTTTAGGCTATTTACATTCAATTTGATTATTAATATGATTGGGTTTAAATCTGTGATCTTGTTATTTATTTTTCCTTTTTCCTAATTTGTTTTCCTTTTTTCTACCTTTTATTAGATCAGTTGGCTATTATTTAATGATTTGATTTTTTCTGTTTATTAGGTTTTACCCCTACATTAAATTGAAACTACTCATATAATAAATACATTGTTATTTTTGCTTTAAACAATTATATTTTAAAGAGATCTTTTAAAATAGGGAAAAGATCTTTATTATTTGCTTACATATTTAGATACAGATACTCATCCTGTATCATTTTACTCCTAAAAGGTAGACTTTTAATTTTTTTGTGGTATAGTTCTACTAGCAATGAATTCTTTCAGCTTTCGTCTTTTCTCATCTTTGCTTTTGGAAGATAATGTTTCAGGATTTTTCCTTTCAGTACTTTGAAGATAATGTTGTGCTGTCTTCTAGTTTGTATAATTTCCAATGAGAAGTCATTCTTTGTTTTTCTGAGTATAATGTACTTTTTGTTTTCCTGGCTGCCTTTAAATTTTTCTGTCACTGGCTTAAAGCCATTTGATTATGATGTTTCTTGTGCTTGAAGTTAATTGAGCTTCTTGGATCTATGAATTTGTAGTGTTCATCAAACTTGGAAATTTGGGGTCATTGATTTTTCAAAGATATTTTCGGGTTCCATTCTTGCCTTGGGCGACTCCATGTGTATTAGACCACTCTTAAGTTGTCCTATAACTCACCAAGGCTCTTTGTTGAAACATTTTTTAAGGGTTTTTTTTTTTGCTTTATTTTCCTCTTGATGTATCTTCAAGTACCCAATCTTTTCTCCACACTGTCTCATCTGCTTTTAATTCCACCTGGCATATTCCACCTCACAGAATTTTTTTTTTCCATTTCCAGCAGTTCAGTTGGGGCCTTTTTTTACCTTATATGCTCTTCCTCAAAATGCTTATGTTTTCCTCTCCATTCTTGATCATATGGAGTAAAGTTCTAGCTATTGTTTTATTGTCTTCATCTACTAAGTCCGCCATCCATGCCATTCCTGGGTCTGTTTCTGCTGGTTGGTTTTTCTTCTCGTTAGAGATCTTTTTTTGCCATGTTCTGCATCTGTGCAGCGTTCCTCTCTGGTAGCCAGGCCTGTGGGCTCTGACTGCTGTCATCTCAACTCTGCCTCCTTAACTCAGGACAGGGCCTTTCTGGGTTTCCCTTCCTGTGCTATGACCTGACAGTTCTCTCCCCCAGCGATTGGGGGAGATTACAGGGTACTCTTCACTTGTTAACTTTTCTGGCATGGGGCACTGTCCTGTACTGTTTGATGTATCTAAAGTATTTCATATATTGTTGTCTACTTCTCAAGTTTAAGGTGTGAGGGCAAACCCAGTTACTGTTCTTCATTGTGGTATGAAATAGAGGTCTTCAGGGACTGTACTTTTGATGTTGAGCAGTGCAGACCAGAGTATGGTTAACTTTGGCATTTGTAAAGTTTTACACATTGAAATTACTTCATAGTTTGTGAAGGCCTGAGTGAGTTCAAAACGTGTTAATATCGCCCTGGCTGGTGCGGCTTAGTGGGTTGATCCTCAGCCTGTGAACCCAAAGGGCACGAGTTCAGTTCAGTTCCCAGTCAGGCATATGCCTGGGTTGTGGGCTGGGTCCCAAGCTGGGCCATGGCAGAGGCAACCCATCCATGTTTCTCTCACACATAGATGTTTCTCTCCTTCTCTTTCTCCCTCCCTCCCTCCCCTCTCTGAAATAAATAAATAAAACCTGGAAAAAAAATGGATGTTAAATACCTATTTAGAGTATGGTGATGTTTCTTTAATTGACAGCATCTTTTCTGAGGGATGGAAAAAGAACTATACGTAGTTTGAGCATTCTTTTCTATAATTGCTAATCACCTTTTGCCTTAGCTTTTTAACGTACAAAGTTAGCACTGTAGTTTATTTGCAAATGCTTTCTGTATGTTGATGGTCTTATTTTGTTTTACAGCATGAAAATATCACCATTGCTTCCACAGAGATTATTGGAGCTATTTGCAGACATCTCCCTTGGTCAGCATATTTATATCACTTGAAACATTTCATTCATGTTTTACAGACAGGACAGATCAATCAAAAGTTGGGTGTCAGGTATAGTCAAACTTCTTTTTATTTGTTGTATTTTTAAAATGTAAATTTTAAGGCCCTGGCTGGTGGCACAGAGGATAAGGCACCAGCTTGCAAACCCAAAGGTCACTGGTTCGATTCCCAGCCAGGGCACATAACCAGGTTGCAAGCCAGGTCTCCAGCCAGGTCTGTAGCTGGAGGCAGGTGAAAGGCAACCATATTGATGTTTCTCTCCCTCTCTGCCTTTCTCCCTTCCCCTCTCTCTGGAAATAATATAAATTGATTAATTTAATTTAATGTAAATTTTGAATTATTTTCTGAAACAGCTTGTAAATTAATTTACTGTTACATTTTATTATTGAGCTTATGCTAATGTCGGTCAAAAATAGCATTAACTGGTAAAAATAATTTTGATGTTTATATATCTTTAAATTACCTCTTCTTTTAATCATCCAGTGATATAATTAAACAATTATGTATTTCTGTGTACCTTTTATTAACAGCTTGCTAGTAATAGTGCTAGAAGCATTCCACTTTGACCACAAAACTCTTGAAGAACAAATGCGAAAAATTCAGAATGATGAAAGTAAGTTTTTTACACTTTCTTAAACAAGATTTTTATTCTATTTTTGGATACCTATGTAATGAAGTAAAGGTGGCAAAATTCATCTTATTGCTCTTTATTTTTTAAATTTAATTTAATTTAGTTTAACTTTTTTTTGCTCTTATAGCAATGACCAGTGAGTGAATGAGTCAGGAAGCAGTTAAAAATGAATATTTTGAGTATACTTGTAAAAACTTGTTTAACAATAGAGAAAGCCAGTTTTAATTATATAGGTGAAAAAATCTGAGCTATAGATTATTTACATAGAAATCCAATATTACTACCTTCATGTTTCAAAAGATTATTAAACAATGAATGCAAAGAAAACATAAAAGAATTAAAAGTTAAAGCAAGGAAGTGGTATAAGGGGAATAAATGGTAATAGAAAAAAATATAATAAAGATTAAACTTCAAAAACAATAATTAAATAATACTTTCATCAGATAAAATAGATTTCACAACAGAGACCATTAAAGGAGACAAAGAAGGACATTACATAATACTTAAGGGAACAATCCATTGAGAAGACATAACCCATGTAAACATACATGCACCCAACAGAGGAGCACCCAAATACATAAGAAAAATCTTGGAGCACTCCAAGAAGGGTATAAACAACAACCTACTCATAGTAGGGGATTTTAACACCCCATTGTCAACAATGGACAGATCTTCCAAGCAAAGAAATGTCAAGGATATTGTGGCATTGAACAACACTCTAGGTCAAATGGGCATAATTGGTATATACAGAACTTTCAAACCAAAGAAGCAAAATTCACATTCTTTTCAAATGCACATGGAACAATTTTCAAAATTAGACTACATGGTGGAACACAAAACAAGCCTTAACAAATTCAAGAAAATGAAATTATATCACAACTTTGTGATCTTCTCAGATCACAATGTCACATGGCTAGAAACTAATCTCAAGGAAAAACCTCAAAAACATTCAAATTCATGGAAACTGAATAACATACTATTTAATAATGAATGGGTTAACAATGAGATCAAGGAAGAAATAAAAATGTTTCTGGAAACAAATGAAAATAAACACACAACAGCCCAAAATCTATGGGACAGAACAAAGGCAGTCTTGAGAGGGAAGTTCATAGCAATATAAGCCTACCTAAAAAGGGTAGAAGAATCTCAAAAAAACAACCTGGCCCTGGTTTGTGGCACAATGGATAAGGTGCCAGCCTGCGAACCCAAAGGTGGCTGGTTCGTTTCCCCAGCCAGGACACATAGCCAAGTTGTGGGCCAGATCTCCAGCCAGGTCCATGGCTGGGGGCAGGTGAAAGGCAACCTACATTGATGTCTCTCTCCCTTCCTCTCTCTCTGAAAATAATAAATAATAAATCTTAAAAACAAACAAAAAAACAACCCTACAGATACAAGAACTAGAGGAACAAATACAAACAAGGCCCAGAGCAAGTAAAAGGAAGGAAATAATCAAGATCAGAGCAGAATTAAATAATGTAGAGACTGAAAGAATAATTCAGAGGATCAATAAATACAGGAGCTGGTTCTTTGAAAAGATAAACAAAATCCACAAGTCTTTAACCAGACTCATCAAGAAAAAAAAGAGGACCCAAATAAATAAAATCAGAAGCAAAAGAAGAGAACTCATAACCAATACCATAAAAATACAAAGGATTGTAAGAAATTACTGCGAACAGCCATATGACAAAACATCTGACAACCTGAGTGAAATGGATAAATTTCTGGAAACATACAATCTCCCAAAACTGAATCAAGAAGAAGCAGAAAGCCTAAATAGACCAGTAACAATTAGTGAAATTGAAGCAGTAATCAAAAAACTTCCAGCACACAAAAGCTCTGTACTGGATGGCTACACAGGTGAATTTTACCAAACATTTAGGGAAGAACTAACCGCTGTCCTTCTCAACCTATTCTGAAAAGTTCAAGAAAAGGGAAGACTCCCAAACTTGATGAGGCCAGGATTATTCTAATCCCCAAACCAGGTCAAGACACAACAAAGAAAGAAAACTACAAGTCAATATTACTGATGAACATAGATGCCAAAATCCTCAACAAAATATTAGCAAACCGGATCCAGCAGTACATTAAAAAGATCATACACTATGGTCAAGTAGAATTCATCCCAGGAATACAAGGATGGTATCATTTGCAAACCAATAAACATAATACCCCACAAACAGACAAAAACCATACGATCAAGTCAATAGATGCTAAAAAGGTATTTGATAACGTACAGCACCCATTTATGATAAAAATACTCAGTTGGGAATAAAGGGAGCATACTGCAACATAGGAAAGGCCATATATAAGACACTACAGCCAACATCGTACTCAGTAGGCAAAAAACAAAAGCTTTCCTCCTAAGATCAGGAACAAGAAAAAGGGTGTCTACTTTCTCCACTTCTATTCAATGTAGTTTTGAAAGTTCTAGCCATAGTGGTCAAAGAAAAGGAATCAGAGACATTCAAATTGAACAGGAGGAAGTAAAACTCATTATTTGCAGATGACATGAAATGTACATAGAAAATCCTATGTGTAGACTCCACCAAAAAACTACTTGACCAAATAAGTGAATTCAGCAAAATAGTTGGATACAAAGTCAATATCTAGAAATCCAAGGTATTTTTGTACACCAACAATGAAATATCATAGAAACTTAGAAACTAGGAAACATCCTATTAACAAGAAAAAGCACCTAGGAATAAATTGAGATAAAAGACCTGTACTTAGAAAATTACAGAACACTGAAGAAAGAAATTAAGGAAGTTACAAATAAATGGAAGTATATACCATGAATAGCTGCACCAACCTTGAAAAATAACAATAATATAGGAGGAATCACAATACCAGATATCAAACTTTATTATAAGGTAACTAGTCAAAACAGTCTGGTACTGGCATAAGAATAGACGTATAGATCAATGGAACAGAATAGGGAGCCCAGCAATAAACCCAGGTCTCTATGGTCAGCTAATATTAGACAAAGGGAGGAGCATAAAATGGAGTGAAAACAAATGGTGTTGGGAGAACTGGAAAGGGACATGAAAAAGAAACTAGATCACCAACCTACACCACACACTGGAATAAACACAAGATAGAAAAAAGACTAAAGCATAAACATTGCCACCATAAAAGCCCTAGAGGAAAATGTAGGCAGTAAAATTCAGGTATCCCACATGGCAGTATGTTCACTGATATTTCTTCTAGGGCAAGGGAAATAAAGGAACAGATAAACAAGTGGGATTTCATCAAACTAAAAGTTACTTCTCATCTAAAGAAAACATCAGCAAAATGGAGAACATCCATGTGGGAAAACATATTTGCCAATGATACCTCAAACAAGGGTTTGATCTCCAAAATATATAAGGACCTTATACAACTCAACACCAGGGAGACAGACAACCCAATTAAAAAGTAGGCAAAGAATCTGAATAGACACTTCTCCAAAGATATACAAAGGGCCCATAGGCATATAAAAGAATGCTCAACATCACTAGCCATCAGAGAGATGCAAATTAAAACCACAATAAGATACCACCTCACACCTGTCAGAGTGGTAATCATCAACAAATCAACAAACTCCTCATGCTTAAAAAAAATAACAACAAATCAACAAACAAGTGCTGGTGAGGATGTGGGGAAAAGGGAACCTTAGAGCACTATTGGTGGGAATGCAGCCTGCTGCAGACACTATAGAAAACAGTACAGAATTTTCTTAGAAAACTAAAAATGGAACTAACCTTTGATCCAGCTAAAACTAGACCCAAAGAACCCTGAAACATCAATTTAGAAGAACCTCTGCACTCCTATGTTTATAGCAGCACTATGTACAATAGCCAATTGCAGGAAACAGCCTAAATGCCCATCAGTAAATGAATGGATCAAAAAACTTTGGTACATTTACACAATGAAATACTACGCAGCAGAAGGAAAGAAGGAACTCCTACGTTTTGTGACAACATGGATGGAACTGGAGAGTATTATGCTAAGTGAAATAAGCCAGGCAGTGAAACACAAATACTGGATGATCTCACCTAATACAGGAAACTAATGAACAGAAGAAATGAGCAAAATACAACCAGAGACATGGAAGCAGGAAACAGACTGACAGTGACCAGAGGGGCATGGGAGAGGGGAAGAAAGGGGAAAAAATGGGGAAGAGTTTCGTCAAGGAACTAGTATAAATGACTCATGGACATGAATAAGAGGTCAGGATTGACTATGGGAGAGGGTATGGGGTGAATGGGGCAGGGAAGATCAATGGGGGGAAAATGGGATAATTGTAAAACAGCAACAAATTTTTAAAACTATTTGAAAAAGTAAATAAAAATTAGAGCTAGAATTAATGAAATATGAGGTACTAGATGCAATAAGAAAAGATCCTCTAAGCTCTGGCTGGTGGCACAGTGGATAAGGCACTAGTCTGTGAACCCAAAGGTTGTTGGTTCGATTCCCAGCCAGGGGACCTAACCAGGTTGCAAGCTAGGTCTCCAGCCAGGTCTGTAGCTGGAGGCAGGTGAAAGGCAACCATACATTGATGTCTTTGTCCCTCTTTGCTTCTCTCCCTTCCCCCCTCTCTAAAAATAATAAATAAAATGTTTTTTAAAAAAAGGATCTTCTAAAAGTAGCAATTTACAAGAATATAAATGGACAAACTTCTGACAAGGTTAATCACTGAAAATAGAAGGCATAATAATATTAGGAAAGATCCTTTGCACTTATTATACATATAATACTTGGCTGAAATGTACAAAATCTAAGAAAAATAACATAAAAACTGACTTCAAAAGATATAGAAAATCTGGATGGATTTCTAACCACTAAAGAAATTTAAACTGTTGTTAAAAACCTTCCCCTGACGAAAATGCCAGCCTCAGACTGTTTTATAGACAATTTCTACAAATACTCAAAAAATGGATAATTTTTACCTTAACACCAGCTCTTTCAATTGATTGAAAAGAGGATGGCCCCTCTTTTCAACTAACTAATGAAGTTGGTTTAACTGGTTAATGGAATTTGCTATATTAGCATACAAGAATATTGATCATCTAAGTAGACACAAGGGAAACGTTTGATTAAATTCAATATCTATGCATGATAAAAACATTTATTAGGCAAGAAACAGATAAAATTTCTTCAACTTACTAAAAGATGCCTTTTAAAAACCCAATGCAGCATCATAGTTAGTAATAAAGGTTAAAAGTCTTTGCTTTAAAGCCGGAATGAGGCAGGGACACCTTCCACTACTGCTTATATCGAATATCGAACTAACATTTTAACCAGCACAGAACAGTAAAGAGAATAATGAACAACACTCAGGCAGGCCAAGGAGTTTTATTTTGTTTCGGCTAAAGAAGTTGAGATATTCTGGCCCTCAGTTTGCATTTCTGCAACGTTCTAACTCAAAATTTTCTAATTCTTTGATTCATGGTAAAATCATTCTAGAACCACCCTAATAAATAGAAAAGACTGATTTGAATGTTTAGGGACCATTTGTGTTTTAAACAATGCATTAAAGTCGTTTAACAGTTTATCTTTAGACAGTTGAATCATTACATTTCGCAATTTTGCATAAATAGAAACATTTTAAAGTACTTAATTTGCTTAACTCTTTTCTTCTTTGATATGAAGTTTAAAGCATTTTTTAAAAGATTTTATTTATTTATTTTTTGGTCGGGGGAGGGAGAATGAGAGGGAGAGAAATATCCATGTGTGGTTGCCTCTCACACACCCCCAACTGAGGACCTGGCTTGCAACCAAGGCATGTGTCCTGACTGGGAATCGAACTGGCAACCCTTTGATTAGCAGGCTGGCCCCCAGTCCACTGAGCCACACCAGCCAGGGTGCTTTTTTTTGAGCACTTACTATGAGCTAGGATTTTATAGACATGTCATTTGTTCTCATAAGAACCTTAGTTATTAGTTACCACTGTGTTTGACGGGAGAAATTAAGGTTTTCCCAAAGCTACACAGCTATTAAGCAAAACAAAGACTTTTAGCTGCCATTTTTGGAAAGTCAGTGAAGTGTCAGAAACATATTTTAGGTGCACTTTTTTTCGTAATTATCAGGATACTTTTCTCCCTTCTTCATTAGACTCTCAGCTTTGAGAAAGGGCAAACAAATGAACCCTAACCCTCTCATTCATTGTGGCTTCCATAGCCCTTGCTATGGTTGGTAACTAGATACTTTTTATTGGATGTTGGTAGAAGAGATTCTCTAACACAACTATATTGTTTCCTTATTTGACTTAAGATGACTTGTTGTTTACTAAATAGGTATAACAGAAGCAATTACATCACCAGAGCCTGACGCCATGGAATTGGAGCATTTGGATGAGGAACAGATGGAAAATAGATGTGAGCGTGTGTCAGGCAGCAAGGAAGAACTAGGACACCCTGATCCAGCCAGTTGTGAAGGCACATCAGCTAAGGAAAGCGAGTGCAGCACCAAGTTCTTCTCTTCCCTTCCTCAGAACAAGGAGGAACTAGAGAAAACAACTAAAAATATCCAGGGAACCATAACTGGGGACATCCTACCCAGGCTACATAAATGCCTGGCATCCACGGTAATCGCTGTGCTTGGGGCCAGTGGGTCTGTGTGAGTTGGGGTGTTTGCGAGGCCCTTTCAACCTTAGGCTCCTAACTGTTGATTGACTGGCTTCAGGCTTTGGGTTTTCTTCTGTCACAACATTTCACAACTCACCTTTCTTATCTTGTCATCATCAGGTTCACCTGCTGCAGTGAAGCAGGAATGTTCCTTCCTTGTTATGGTTTTCATGTGGTAGATAACTTGCTTTCCTATTTCTGAAGCAGATAGTGAGATGACTCCCATTTCTAAAAGAGGTTAATTAAAAATTAGAGTCTGTTTTCAGTTTTTACTCCTTGGCCACTTCTCTACTGTTCAACATGATCTTCCCCCTGGTTAACAGGGATAGTGCTTAGCACTGGACCCTCCGTCAGGAAGCCAGAGCCCTTCCTACTCAGTGTAAAACGTGGGTTGGTAAATAGTGGCTCTGGGCTTGAATCTGGCCTGCGGGCTGTTTTTGTAAATAGAGTTTTATTGGAACACTCTTACATCTGTTTACTTATGTGTGGTCTAGTTCTGCCTTTGCATTACCACAGCAGTTGAATGGTTTCAGAAGAATCCAAACCAGAAGTATTTACTATATGGCCCTCTAAAAGAAACTTTTGCCAGCCCGTGCTGTAAAATACTGATTTGGTCATTTTGTATTTTAGTAAGCTTACTTGAGACACTTTATTTCTCATATACCAACAATGTCACTCAAATACTTGAAAATCCCCATTAATACAAATTTTCTGGGTTTTATATATTTCACAGCAGTTGTAAAAACTTTACACATTAGTAAAAACCTGGCTCTATTTTTTTTCTGGTTGTTCCTCTGAAAAGAACATTTGTATCTCTATTATTTTTCCTTTATTTTTATTGTTGGCCCTATTATAGATGTCCCCATTTTTCCCCCTTTGCACACCTCCACCCAGCCCTGCCCACCCCTTCCCTCTGGCCAGCACCGCACTGTGTCTGCGGGTCATGAATATGTGCTCTTTGGCTGACCCCTTCACCCTCTTTCATCTAGTCCCCTCCCCCACCTCCCCTAAGACAGTATCAGTCTGTTCCACGTATCCATGCCTCTTTCTGTTTTGTTCATTACATTCCACGTATACGTGAGATCATATGGTATTTACATTTCTCTGATTGACTTATTTCACTTAGCATAATTTCTGCAGGTCTGTTTTTTTAAGGCACTAAAAAATGGACATAAGTTATATGAAAAGAGCTTATCTTTCAAATAAAAGGTTGCAGTGATGGTAAGTCTTTGATTTATTTATTTCAATTTTAGTTTAACTAAATTTTTTCTTACAGACTAGAAGGGAAGAAGAACACAAGCTCATAAAATCCAAGGTTGTGAATGACGAGGAGGTGGCCCGAGTCCCTTTAGCTTTTGCCATGGTTAAACTAATGCGGTCCCTGCCACGGGAGGTTATGGAAACCAACCTGCCAAGGTGTGTTGTGTGACATTTGGGGACGTTTCTGAAAATCAGAAAATGTTTCCTTCTTCCTGACTTTCAAATCTCTTTTATCAGGAAGAAGAAAACTACTGTCCTAATTTGCTGTGGTTTAAGATCTTAATTGGGAATTTGGTATTATGGGCAATTAAGAGAGAAAAGGTTTTTATTTTTATTTGCTTTTTTGATTAGTCACCTTTTCATTTCTCATTTTCTAGTGTTTTGCTGAAAGTGTGTGCCCTCCTCAAGAACAGAGCACAAGAAATCAGAGATATTGCACGTAGCACTCTTGCAAAAATAATAGAAGATCTGGGTGTGCACTACCTACAATATATTTTAAAAGAATTACAGACTACCCTTGTCCGTGGATACCAGGTAAACTGCAGCATGCACTTTATTTTCGAGTTTGGTCAAAGTTCACATGTTTGCAGTTTAAACCTTATACGTCATGGTGCTTTTGGTCTACAGTATGATTGATCTGCTGAGAGAGCAATCAAAAACAGTCAAACGTTTCTAATCAGTATTTTTTAAAGTTCCTATATTTGATTATTATGAAAAGTATAGGTCTAGGTTACATAACTTGTCATTTTCTCTTAAATCACTTCATATCAAGTTCTGCATTTTCTCAAGTATCAAAAAGATTCTTGCTGGGTGCATATTGAATGTATTCATACAAATGCAAATAGTAAAGAGCATAAACTTTTTAAGAGTTGAAAAATGTGACATAATTCATGAAAATAATAAGATCTCCAGGTGGAATGCAAACTTTCTGAGTAGTTACATGGCTTGCCAGCTCCTCGTCTCTGCCAGTGTGGGCCCTGGCCAGGCACCATCAGCAGCTGCTGGACGCCTGTTAGAAATGCAGAATTTAGGTCCTTAACACCCAACCTACACAGTCAGCATTTTAATAAACTTCCTGGGTGATATCAAGTTATAGAATCTCTGCAGCTTGTTCTTTTCAAGGCCAGCCAAGACTCCAGGTATTTAGCTTTCCCTCCCATGTCCTAATTTATTCATAGGTAAAGTTCCTGTGTACATTTTACAAGTCTAACACACTAAAAAAGTCATTATTCATTTTGACCATCTCTGTCTGTATAGTTTTTTAGTGACTGCTCTGGAGATAACCATATACACACTTACCTTTAATGATCTGCTGTAAGTCACTATTTTACCACTTTATAGAATGTAAATACCATATAGGTCCCTTTACCCTTCTCTTTTTGTTTTATAGTTGTTTATGTACGCTGCCATATATTGAAAACATTATCAGGCAGTGCTTTTAGTCATCAAACATATTTTTAAAGAATACTAGAAGAGTAGTCTATTTATTTGTCCACATAGTTATCATTTCTACTGCTCTGCCTTTGTTTCTGAATTTCCAAGCTTCTTTCTGGTATCATTTGCCTTCATCCTAAAGAACTTCCTGTAGAATTTTGTAGAGCAAGGCTGGTGGCAGTGGATTACCTTTGGTTCCCTCATCTGTGAGTGTCTGTTTCACCCTCATTCCTGAAGAATATTTTTGCTGGATATGTAATTCTTCATGGGCAGTTTTTTCTCTCAGTACATGAAAAATGTCCCACTTCCTCTGGCTTTCCTGACAAACAGTCCCACTATTCCAGTCATTGTTTACCTGTAAATAACCCATTGTGTTTCTCTGGCTGCTTTAAAGACTTTGTCTTTCTTTTTTCAGCATTTTGATTATGATGTGTCTCAATGTGGGTTTCTTTCAGTTTACCCTGTTTGAGGATTGCTGAGCTTCTCAGCCAAATTTGGGAAATTTTCCATTGTTGTTTCTTCTAATACTTCTGCACTGCCCTCTCTCCTCTCCTGGAACACTCATGAAGTGAATACTAGACTTTGTTTTTATCCCACTCCACACTGAGGCTCTGTTTATCTGTATTTCTGTCTCCTTCCTCTTTGTTGTTTACATTGAGTAATTTCAAGTTCACTAACTCTCTCCTCTTTCATCTCTATCCTGCTATCGGGCCTCTCCAGTGAGTTTTTTATTCTGGTTATTGGGTTTTTCAGTTCTGAAATTTCCATTTAGTTCTTTATATCGTCTCTTTATTTGCTAATACTTTATTTTCAGTATGCTTCAGTCTTTCAGCTAGAAAGCTGGGGCCTTTGTCTCTTCCACTCCGCCCTGCACTTCCTGGAGCTGCCCAGGTCAGGGCCCAAACAGTGGCAAGATAAGGAAGGAGAAAGGCAACCAAAGCTGACCCCCCCCCCCCCCTGTCAGTATCCAGCTTTGTTCCTTTCCTTTAACCAGCATCTATTTCATGGCACTTCTGGCACAGGCTGTGTTGGGCACTGAGCATACAAAGTAGAGCTCTGTCTTGGAGGATTTATTCAGAATTTAATGGAAACTTACAGTATTTAAATGAGTAGCTCTTCAGCCACCTAATTTTCAAGCTCCTCCTGTTATTTATTAAAACAATTGAAGTAGAGAGGTGGTGAAATGTAAATGGCTCCACTATGCAAGGTCTGTCCTGAAAGTATCGGCCACGCAAACTGTTTAACTGTAGTAACATTGGCTCGATACTTTCGGGACAGAACTTGTATAATCATGGAAGAAGATCTGACTTTGGGTGGCAGATAACAATGCAATATACAAATGATGTATTATAAAATTGAGGACTTGAAACAGTATTATTAACCCATGTCATTCCAGTAAACAATAAAAAATATTAACATGAAGGATGACTGATCTGTGTCTTAGTGTTAATCATGTAGACACTAGCAAAGTTGGGCTCTCTGGGTGTCATTCCTCATCCTTCCAAAAGGATTTTTTTTTTAAAGCCCTAAACAAAATATTTAAATCTATAGTACTGAAATATCCCAAGCAGATGCATATGAAATTATGTCTTTAAAATCCAGTCTATATGTTGACAGCGGGTGAGTTTCCTTGGCTTGTGGTCATTGCCTGATGTTTACCTGGGTAATTTCAGAGCCCGGGAAGCAGTATAAAGAGTCAGAAAGCCTGGGAGGCAGCACGGCCCGGTGACGCAGAGCTGGGGCTCCGCTGCCAGCCTTCTGCTTTCAAACCCGGGCTCCGCCACACCCTGCCCTGTAACCTTGGGCAAGGTACTTGACCTCTCTGTGCCTCAGCTTTCTCTTCTAAAAAAATGCCAATAATACAGCACCTACATCATATAGAATGGGGGAGGATTACATGATTCAGTACATGTGAGGATTAACATGTGCCTAGCCTGTAGTAAGCTCTTAGAAATGTTAGCTATGGTTATTCTTGAGAGCAAGAAACTCACTTGCGTCCTTCATCAGCTTTACGTACCAGCTTTGATTGCAGTCATCACTGGCAAATGCCTTAATTTGGGGGTCGGTTCATAAAGTTTAAGATTCTTATGCCTTTGTAGGTCCCTGGCTGGGTTTACTTGGAATAACCCTGAGTGTGGTCATGTGTTTCTGAGCATCTTCTGTACAAAGTGACCATTTGATTGAAGGATTTTAGATGGCAGTTTAAGCATGTCATTTGTCAAATCTTCTCCCTGTATTAATGACAGATATATACTCTGAGTGCTTTCTCTCTAATAGTTCTTAGCTCTTACATTTTTCTGGTATGGTATTCTTTTTTTTTTTTTTTTTTTTTTTTTTTTTTTTTTTTTTTTTTTTTTTTTTTTTTTTTTTTTTTTTTTTTTTTTTTTTTTTTTTTTAAGATTTTATTTCATTATTTTTAGAAAGAGGGGAAGGGAGAGAGGCAGGGAGAGAGAGACATCAATGTATGGCTGCTTTTCACCTGCCTCCAGCCACAGGTCTGACTGGAGACCTGGCTTGCAACCTGGTTATGTGCCCTGGCTGGGGAATCGAACCTGCGACCTTTGGGTTCGCAGGCCGGCACCTTACCCACTGTGCTACCAGCCAGGGTGGTATGGTATTCTTAACCATTCAACTTCTTAAATGCAATTCATTTCAGGTCCACGTGCTGACTTTCACTGTGTACATGTTGTTGCATGGCCTCACTCACAAGCTACAGGTTGGAGATTTGGACTCTTCTTTAGATATAATGATCGAGGTAAGATTTAGATTAGGGAATTCTACATTTTTTTTAAATGGGCAAAGGACACTGAAAAATCAGTTGACAAAATAAGATAGAGTAATGGCCTGTGAAAATGAAAATAATGTACTTACTGTCTCATGTCTCAGATGAGCAGGTGGAAAGAGCCGGTGAAGTGAGCTGGGTCCTGGCAGGGCATGAGCTAGTCTCCCCTTCCTGGGAAAAAGGTTGGCTTTGTGCATCAAGAGCTTCGGACATGAACAGTCTCAGCCACTCCCCAAAACCTTGTTTTAAAACAATACTCAGAGAGGTGGTGGGTGGTTTATATAAAAGTATATTTACTAGCGCTTTATTTATAACTGTGAAAAATTAACTTTTAAAGTTGAATGATGTGGTAGTTTGGGGGAGTAAGATTAGAAAGAAACTAAATTTGCCATACAACATTTTATTTATTTAAAACTGCAGGCATTAACATTTTGAATTAAATGCATTACTTTCGATGACTGCGTTGCAAATGTCATGAGAATTCTTAAAAAGAAATCAGGTTATTCTTTGGTAATATCTAGGACTTGTCTGTGTATTTTACAGTTCTGTATATAAGTTGGTGTAGTACAGTAGGCCCTTGAATGATGTCAGTTTATTATAATATAGATGAGGTGTTTTTATCAATTAGCCTGTGAAAAAATTGGTTTTATTATGCATCCTTTCACTTATGGTTGCAGAACTTATTGATGACATTGAAAGCTTACTCAATTCTTTTGTTTCCCTTTGGTATAAACGTTCAGGTTTTTCTGTATTTGTTTGTTTTTTAGCAACTGCTCACTAAACTACACTGAAAAAAGGGGAAACTAATAGAAATTCCTACCATCCAATTTCAGTCCAGTCCAGTTGCTTTCCTTGATTTGGACGTATCAATATTCTTACGTTGTTTCTTGCTGCATGTAGGTAACTGCCATCTGGCTTTCTTCTTTCACAGATTTTTAATCACGAGCTGTTTGGTGCCATTGCTGAAGAGAAAGAAGTGAAGCAGATCCTCTCCAAAGTCATGGAGGCACGAAGAAGCAAGAGTTACGATTCTTATGAAATCCTGGGCAAGTTTGTAGGAAAAGATCAAGTTACAAAACTAATCCTCCCACTAAAAGAGGTGAGGACTTAAATGCAGTATAGGGATCTCAAAAAAAGGCTCTTGGGGCAAACCTTGACTCTGCACTTTGGCGTGATTCCCCTGCTGTAAGGACACCAATACCTGTGGCCAATAGCTGTCAGCCCTGAGCTAAGCATTCTGATGTCAAGACTGTGGGTCCCTGATGTGAATCTTGAGATGAAGGAAAGAGCAAGTGAATAGTATAGCTGGGTCCAGTCCACAGCTAAGAATGGAGCCTTCGGAGTCAGACCGTTGCTCCCAGAATGCCAAGAGGAAGAAAACTGGCATTTGTTTACATTACATTCTGAACACTGTGCTTCACTATCTGTTCTGACCTGTACAACCACCCTGTGAGATCAGTGGTGCCTTCATCTGAGAGACAGAGAAACTCAGGCTCATGAAGCTAGTAAGGAACATGGTTAAAGAGGAAAGTCAAGATTTAGTTCCAGATCTTTCTGATCTGAAGCAAACATATTTCTATTCTTTCTGCCTCTTACTGGGCAGGGACCATAATTTACCTCCCTCCACAGAGTTCCCTGTGCCTATTGCATGGGAGAACGTTCAATAAACATTAATTCTCTTTATCACAGTTTTATGTACTAAAACTAGAGCAGAAAGCACTATCTGATGGCAGGAATTAACTATAATCCCAAATGTTTTGGTGCTAGATTAACTCCACAGTTGTTCTTAGAATGCATTTAGCCTGACTAAGAGTGTTAGGTATATTGTGAGGATGAAGAGTAACCAGAACATATGTATCTCCATGTACATTATCAAATCCCTTCAAGGTAAGGAAAATGATTAATACCAGGTCCTGTGTGAGGAAGTATGTGTGTGTGTGTGTGTGTGTGTGTATTTCTTTTTCTCTTTACCATTACAACAAATTCAAATACAATTCTGAGCTACCTCAGAACTTCATTTGTGTTTGCCTTTAGATCTTACAAAATACCACGAGTTTAAAACTGGCCCGGAAGGTTCATGAGACCTTACGCCGAATCATTGCGGGATTAATTGTAAATGAGGACATGACAGCAGAATCCATTCTATTGCTCAGTTATGGTTTGGTCAGTGAAAATCTGCCCTTGTTAACAGAGAAAGAAAAGTAAGTTGTAAAAGAAAAAAAACCTTTAGATGTTTGCTTCTGTTAAGCCATTCAGTTCTTTCTTACTTTTAATTTAGTAAAAAAAATAATAATATTTGAGTTATAAGTGGTTCTCCTTTGTGGTGTTTGGGCTGAGGTCCTTCCAAGTGACACACCTCAACATGAGGTTTTTCTAATGGATGACTTTTTCTAATGAATGAGGATGCTGTTAGCAGCCAATTTTTTTTTTTTTTTTTTTTTGGTCTTTCTCTGATGCCATTTCTGTTTTGGATATTTATTGAATCACAGCTAGGGTAGAACTTAAACATATACCTTATGTACTGATCAAATAGAGATTTAGATCTTAAAAGATTTAAAAATTGTGTATTGATAAACTTCCTTTAGACTTTTATATTCTAAAAGAGACTTTGCACTTATGTTCAGAAATCAAAGAAAGGGAGTGCCCTTTGCTGTTCATCTGGATTTGGGGGTGTTCCCTGTTCCTTGTGGTTAAGGGAAGAAAAAAACGCAGCAAACAGCCCTTTATTTGGTGCTCACCTCTCGTCCCCAGAGAGGGCCGCAGTAATGTACATGATTGCAACATGTGGTGTTCTTGCCTTTATTTTCATTTCACTGTGATTGACAGGAATCCAGCAGCCCCTGCCCCAGATCCACGTCTGCCACCCCAGAGCTGTCTTCTACTCCCCGCAACTCCAGTTCGAGGCGGGCAGAAAGCTCTTGTGAGCAGAAAGACCAACATGCACATATTTATTGAGTCCGGGCTTCGGGTAAGAACTTTGAAGTGAGACTCCGCTCACAGCTCACAGCGGTCCGTGCCTTTGCTGCTCTGCATAATCCTAGGATTGCCTATTGCCACTGTAAACACCTCCCCATAAATAAGTTCTGGGACTTCTTTTTAAGAAGGTGCACTGATGCGTTCACTTTTTATTTCTTCTAGTACTTTGATAACTCTCAGACTTAATGATTGACTTTATATTTTTATATGGTTTCATTGTTGCTTTGTCCATGA
Organism: Noctilio leporinus; assembly: GCA_004026585.1. NCBI lineage: Eukaryota > Metazoa > Chordata > Mammalia > Chiroptera > Noctilionidae > Noctilio > Noctilio leporinus. The sequence goes on from PVIW01002380.1 coordinate 87,811, forward strand.
GTTTGCACCTCTAAACTATTGAATTGTTTTAAAAGGGGATGAGCTTTCATTTATTTATAAGGTGATGAGCTTTTAAAAACACAAATCTGATCGTTTCTTTTGAAAGCCCTTCATTGGCTTCCATTTTTCCTAGGAGAGAGCCAGTCCTTCATTTGGGCTGTAGGACGTCGCCTCTTGTTGTACCGTTATATGTTCCAGCTACACGTGGCTTCCCCTTGTTTCTTAGAGTCCCCACACCATCCTGCCCCAAGACCTCGTCACCCACTCCTCCCTTTGCGCGGATCCCCCCAGAACCCTGCATTCACAGTTAATTCTTTCCTAGCGCCTGTCCCCTGGCGAAGACCCATCAGTGCAGGGGCTGTGTGCATGTTGGTCATTGCAGCGCCCCACATGCCGCGCAGTGCCAGGTCCAGAGTAGGTGCTGAGTCACCGTTCGGTAAACGAACGTATCGGAACCTCAGCTGCACAATGGGCTCCCGCCTTATTCACTTACTGAGACTCTTCCAGCCAGTTTTCCTTTTTTTTTTTTTCCAACATTTTCATATATCACATGGAAGCATCTTAACATTTCAGGTTATCTCTTGAAGTCATTTCACTTTTACCTAACTCATCTGGTCTTATGGGCACCTACTGTGAAATATCTTTCTAAATCTTTTAGCTCCTGCACCTGAGTCTGAAGACTTCCAAGATCAAGTCTTCTAGTGAACACGTCCTGGAAATGTTGGATCCTTTTGTGCCTCTGCTCATAGATTGCCTGGGGTCCATGGATGTGAAGGTGAGCGCCTCCCTGCCCCTCACAGGAGCGGGGCCTTGCGAAACACCCAGGACTTAACTCCCAGGCTTGTGTGTCACGTAATAGTTGGGTTTCTAAAGGGATTTATGACATTGTGAACCACCTCTACTCCCTGCATTAAACAGTTCCGCAGTTTAGTAGTAATCCCATATGCTTGGATAGCCCTTCACAATTTTAAAAGCCCTTTTAGGTATATTAATTACTTCATTTAATCCATGCAACAACTTCATGAGGGTGAGTAGTGGTGTCCCCATGTCAGTAATCGTCTTAACTGTCACTACTGCTACTCTTTGCCCTGATTCCTCAGAATGATCCTTGGGCGTACAGTGTCGTTGCTTTTGCTTTATAAACAAGAAAACGAGGCTTCGGACGAAGTGACTTGCCCCAGATCATAGATACAGGATATGAGCCTTTGTTTCAGACTCTCAAGCCTGCACCTTCCCACGTGCTCAGGTGGTCTGTTTTATGATGAAGGTTCTGAGAGGTTGGGTGACATCTCTGTAGTCAAATAGGTAAAAGCTATGGAGCCTAGGTTTATGCGCTGGCCTTTCTGACTCTGGAGCGGTTTCCTCTCTCTATGTCTTCATCCAGCCTCACCGGTAGGGCCATCACAGCAGCTATAGCAGTCGGAGTCCACTAGGTGGAGCTAAACTAGGTGAACAAGCTGGTCTAGGTGATGCCTAAGGCTTGTCACGGGGGTTCAGGGATTAGCCTGTAAAACAATTGATCCCAGTCCATTTTTTTTCTTTTTCTTTTTTCTTTCCTAATATATTTAAATGGGTAACTTATTTTTTTTTAAGATTTTATTATTTTCAGAGAAGGGGGAGGGGAGAGAGGCAGAGAGGGAGAGAACAGCATCAACATATGGTTGCCTTTCACCAGCCTCCAGCTGGGGAGCTGGCTGGAGACCTGGCCTGCAACCTGGTTATGCGCCCTGGCTGGGAATCGAACCTTTGGGTTTGCAGGCCAGCGTCTAGCCACTGAGCCACCATCCAGGGTGATCCCAGTCCATTTTTAATACCTTTTGCACAGAAGTTAACTGTTTCCCATGCTTAATTTCGGAGCCAGCTATCTGCTCCATAAATAGACAATGGCATCCTTTTTATCTTTGTAACATTTATAATACTCCTTAGTGTCTCGTATACATAATACAAGCTTGATAAGAATAATTAAACTGAAGTACCATTTTAGAGAATACAAAAGTCATTTATATTGTATTAAAAAAAAAAAAAGTAAAAATGGGCCAACCTATGCTATTATTTACCCCTGTTGGTTTAGAATGCAGTAAGAGAGCTTGTGGTACATCGTCACTTGCCTTGGAGAAGCAGTAAGTTCTACAGCAGGGAATGGGGAGCTTCTCTTTCACACTGTGGGCACCACTCTTCCAGAGCAGGCTGGGCAGAGCATTTTATCCCTTCCCCTCGACTGCCTGTGGAGGACACAGCCTCAGCTGCCGGGTCATTGAGTATGTGTTTGTTTGCTTTTGGTCTTCAGGTGATCACGGGTGCATTGCAGTGCTTGATCTGGGTCTTGAGGTTCCCTCTACCTTCCATAGAAACCAAAGCGGAACAGCTGACGAAACACCTTTTCCTTCTGCTGAGGGACTATGCAAAGCTCGGGGCTGCCAAGGGTCAGAACTTCCACCTGGTGGTAAACTGTTTCAAGGTAAGGTGGTCCCAGCTCACTTAGAAACAGCCAGGCCCAGGATTAACATCCAAGATACTTTCCTACACCATCCTTTGTGGCCGTGGCCGAACTTTTTTTCCAGATTAATTTGCTAAGGCCAGAGGGTTGGGTTTCTGCGTGAAAAAGAGTTGTTATTTTATTAAGTCCTCGTGATTTCACTGGATCCTGATTTGTGGGACGTCCTGGCTGTTAACCTCACTGTGGTAACTTGCAGTGTGTGACCCTGCTTGTGAAGAAAGCGAAGTCTTACCAGGTAACCGAGAAGCAGCTTCAGGTCCTGCTGGCATATGCTGAGGAGGACATTTACGATACGTCTAGACAAGCCACTGCCTTTGGTCTCCTCAAGGTATGGTGTCCTCAGAATGGTGGATCTTATGATGAGCCTCACAACAGATATTTAAGACAACATGGAACACAGTGTTTTGTCCAGCTGTAGACTTCCAAAATTAAGTAATTTATAAAGATGATCCTTTTGGTGGTTATTAAAGTCTTTAATGTGAGCTTTATATGAACACTGCCAGGGAATTCTGTAAAAATACATATTGGACATTGTTTTCTTTTTACTTAGTGGTGGTGAAATATACATAACATAAAATTCACCATTTTAATGATTTTTAAGTAGATGTTCTTTTTCTTTTGGAGGTACTTTCATTATGTTTGAAAACTGACTGCAATTACTGCTATTACTTTAACATTAGGTCAGCTGATGCCCATCTGCCATAAAACATGAAGACTATGTCTTTTCCTTTTGTATTTTAGGCCATTTTATCAAGAAAGTTGATGGTTCCAGAAATCGATGATGTCATGCGGAAAGTATCCAAGTTGGCAGTTTCTGCACAAAGCGAACCTGTCCGAGTCCAGTGCAGGCAGGTGTGTAGAGAACTTCCTCCCGTAGCAGGAGCTGGGCCTTGCTTCTCCGTTTGGTTTTTAGATAGATGTCAGCATTTGCGGAATTCTGAAGGTGACATGGGTAGTATTGATGCTTTATTCTGTGACTCAGGAACCCATATATGTACGCTCCAAGTGTAAGAAAGGGTCTCAGCTTTGTCTTAGGTTTTCGGGTAACAAGTATCATGCTGAGCATAGCCCATGGTACGAGGCATGCTCAGATAGGTGAAGAAGCACCTTTTCCTTCAGCAAGATTTCCATGCAGTGGGCCAGCCATCGACTAGGTAGGCACAGCCCTGTGTGTTGTTTTTTGCCATAAGAGTGGTCATTGAAATTCTTAGTCCCTATCTTATAGACAGGCACAAAACAAAATCCCACAGTTATTTAATTCTAGACATCATAAATGTCAGGAGGGAAAAACTATTATCAAGTTTCATCTCAGGGCACACCATTATTTAGATGTCTTAAAACAACAAAAAAACACCCTATGACACAAGCGTAACGTGCCATCAGTTGTAAGACATACCCCAATTTCAGATGTTAAACTGTGAAAAAAAAAAGTGCCTTTTTAAAAAATGTATTATAGAGAGAGGGGAAGGGAGTGAGGGAGAGAGATATCCATGTATGGTTGCCTTTCACCTGCCTCCAGCCGGGGACCTGGCTGGAGACCTGGCTTGCAACCTGGGTATGTGCCCTGGCTGGGAATCAAACCAGCAACCTTTGGGTTTGCAGGCCGGCACCTACCCACTGTGCCACCAGCCAGGGCCTGTGCTTCTTAAAATTGATGAAATGTGGAAAAATGTATGGTGAGACCACACGATCAGGTGGGGGACCCCTGAGTCTGAGAGTCAAGCAAGGCTGCCCTGAGCATTGGCGTGGGAGCGGGATTTGGGGGAAGAACTAAGGCTCCCCCGTGCAGGTGGAGGCAGCAGCCAAACCAGCGGAAGGAAGCTGCGTGGTGGGTAGGGGCCTAGCTTGTCGGAGGAGATGAACAAAGGTGAGTGACACAGGGAAGGGAGCCAGGTCAGGCGAGACCGTGTGGTCTTATTCAAGGCTAGGGCTTTGTTTTGAAAGGAGCAAAAATCTGTTGCAATCAATAGGCAGGGGAGTGACGTGAGCAGACCTGGGCTCACGCATTCGTCCCTCTCCAATCCTGGGAGCGCCCTGCAGCCCCGGAGGCGGAAGGGGCTGAACTGGAAATACAAACTCCGAATTAAAAGAGGTCTGGGCTGCTTGGGCCAGGGCAGAAGGGAGGAAGTTTGTCTTGAGAAAGAGCTTTCTTAGCTACTGTTAGGAAGGAGGGCCACCTGCTGTTTATTAATAAGCAGTACTGTGTGCCCAGCACTTTACACACATGACTTCTGTTTGTAACAGCCCTTCAAAGGAAATAGTCCTCCCATTTCCTGACTAGGAAAGAAACAGGCCTCAAAAGTTGAATGGTGTGCCCACTTCTTAGAGTTTCTTAACAAAAGAGGCTGACTAGTGTATACAAGGTCTGTCCCGAAAGTGTCGAGCCAATGTCAATATAATTAACCTGGCACGGCCAATACTTTTGGGGACAGACCTCGTATAGTTTGAAAGAAGAGCCTTTGGATGCAGATAGACGAGGCGTCGCCACCTGAGCAAGCCACCTACATTTTTGCCAAACTCATTCTCTTCATCTGTAAAATGGGGTAACATCACCTACTTCCTAAGGTGTGATGAAAATTAAACAAGAAACACTTAACCCAGTTAGGCACATGGAAGCCACTTAGTAGCGCAATAGTTGGTCATTATTACTGTTACTGCCACCATTGCTGTTGTTCTTACTCAAGGGCAAATACAGAGTTGAACCACAATCTGTATTCAGTCCACCGCACCATGCCACCTATCAGAGAGAGGAGTTTCCAGCATGTGAGCTTGGATTTGCAGCCTTTAACAACTGCCAGGGGTGGGCCCAGACCTGACTCTTAATGAGGCATGTCAGGGGTGGGGAAGTGAAGCGGGTGGGGAGAGATGGGCAGTTGTAAACTTTGCCTAACCAATCACTCTTGTGAGAGCTCTTTTCAACCTACCAGTGTGTCCCAGAAAGCTGCTCAGGAAGCAGGAATCCTGGAGAGATAGCGTCCCAATAATCTCCTGTGTGACTTCTATCCTAGGTTTTTCTGAAGTACATTCTTGACTATCCCCTGGGTGATAAATTGAGACCAAACTTGGAATTCATTCTCGCTCAACTGAAGTAAGTTTAAGCCAAAAACTACACAGAGGCGGTGGAGAAGTTTCTTCTCTCCTTTCAGTGTGGCGGCTGTTTTGAAAAGAACAAACCTTTGAAAAGAATCACTGACTTAACTAGCAAACATTGTGCATGGCTTCGTGTAGCAGTTCTGTACGTTACTTTTCACTTCAGTCTGACCATGGGTTGACATTAGAGTCCACTTAGGAGAATGGTAGAGGTGCAACAAAATTACATTTAACACTGCACATTAGCATGATATACACAGCATTAAAATTGGGGAAATGGAGCGTTTTCCCTTTTTTAAGAAATAGACTGACACCTTGAGATAATGTTACAAATTCTTAAAAATTCTTACTGATAAATTTAAAAGATACTAAAAGACCCTCTAATGTTCTTGCCCTAGTTATGAACATGAAACCGGGAGAGAATCCACCTTGGAAATGATTGCTTATCTCTTTGACGCATTCCCTCAGGTACCGTATACCATAGAGACCAGTGACGGCTGTGTCTCCCTTGAGCCCTTGGGAGCCCATGGTCCTCCCTTTTGGGGGCACATGGGGGCTTCCAGAGTAAGTGTGCTCATAGCTGCCTGCCTATTCTCTTTCAGGGGCTGCTCCATGAGAACTGTGGGATGTTCTTTGTTCCTCTTTGTCTGATGATGGTAAATGATGACTCTGCCGTGTGTAAAAGGATGGCGTCTGTGACGGTCAAATCCCTACTCAGCAAAGTCAACCTTGAGAAAAAAGATTGGCTTTTTGAAATGGTCACCAACTGGTTTGGAGCCAAGAAGGTTAGGGTCGCTTTTTCTCACATTTCGTTGAAAAGTCTTAGCTTTTGGTGTTCATACTTTAAATAAGAATACATACACATTCTTGAATGGATTCTTCCCAAATAGCTTTGTTATTTTTATTTGATTATATTAATATATTCTTATAGTAAATTTCCATTCCAACAATGATCCTTTTTTCCATTGATTTCAGTTTCATAAAGAATGGTTGAGAAGAGAATCATACCCATCTTCATTTTATAGTATTGGAAACAGCCCCCCAAGTTGTGTTTGACATTGTCTTGTGGTTGTTTATTTTGGTAGAGATTAAGTAGACAACTAGCTGCCCTGGTGTGTGGCTTATTTGTGGAAAGTGAAGGAGTCGCTTTTGAAAGAAGACTTAGAACTGTTCTTCCTGTCATTGAAAAGGAAATTAATCCTGAAAACTTTGAAGATGTAAGTTATTTGCTAGCAGCTGGGGAATAAAGGCTTTGCTAATTTGTATAGTTTTGCTTCAGGTGGTATAGCTAATAGATTAAATAGTGTGTTCAAAAATATTTATTAATAAGAGCAAGAATTGAATGCAGTTGGATCTTCTTTTCTAAATGAGGGTTAAAGTATGTTATCTTCCATAGTATATAGGACAGTCAGAAGTTCTCAAGCAGGGTGGTGTCCCCCAGGAGACATTGAGCCATGTCTGAAGACATCTCTGATTGTCACAGCTAGAGGGTAGGAGGTACTCCCAGTGTCCAGTGGGTAGAAGCCATGGGCGCTGCTGAAGGTGCTGGAGGGCAGCCTCCCACAGCGAGACTTATCCACTCCAAATGGCAGAAGCGCTCAGGTTGGGAAACCCTGATGCTGATTTATATGCTGGAATAAAAGTGCCTATCACATGTTTTGAAATTGTTGTGTTAATTCATTTGCATTTATCCTGTTTCTAGATCATGGAGGAGACTGAAGAAAAAGCTGCAGATCGCCTTCTGTTTAATTTTCTTACACTGATAACTAAACTCATCAAAGAATGTAATATGATTCAGTTTACCAAACCAGCTCAGATTTTGAGTAAAATTTGGAGTGAGTGTTATCTTTTATTACTTAAATCTAAAAATAAACACATTAGTTGTGAGAGATCATTGAGAACAGATTTGGGGAATTAGAATATGAATTCTCATCAGGGGATGAGACTATGAGAAAAAGACTTACCACGCCCTTTCATGTTGATTACAGTGAAAATGTTTCTTTCTGAAATATATATATATATACATGTTTGTGACTTTGTAAGTAATACATTTTATTTATAAAAGGAAGAATATTAATTATTGGAAGGTGTAGAATGGAAAAATTTTCAGAGTCCTCCCTGCTAGTTGATGATGATTTATTTCCCTTCAGTCTTTTGGTTTTTGTTTTGACATTGCACAATTCCATGTAAACTTTTATATCCTGTCTGTACCTAAGTAATCATATTACTATAATATACTTAGTAGATATCCTGTTAAATAGCTCTAGTCCATCTTGTAAATATGCCATAATTTCCTAAGCCATGTCATTTCTATGAGATTTGTTATCATAATCTCATTCTTTGAATGAAAAATAATATCCCAGAATTTTTGATTTAGCATGTTCAATTTTGATTAGTCAATTGGAAATAGGCATTGGAATGAATGTTTTAACTACCCATCTGTTTTAAGAGCACTCATGATCCTTTGAGAAGTATACAGTTAATACGTTACTATACCCACTCTGGTATGGCTCCACTGAGACCTGGCCAGGTACTACAAAGGTTCACGTAGAACCAAAGTAAAACCATGTTTGTGAAATACAGAGACTAAACTCAGATAGGACATAATTAGTCCAGAATTTTAATCCAATTCCCCAACATTACAAAGCTTTCCCCTTTACAAGTGAGGTATACGGAGAATGGCAGTGTAGCTTAAGAGTATGACTTGGGAAGAGTCATATTTAAGAGGATGCACTTTGTGGCCAAGTAGAGCTGGGCCCTGGGCTTGGTTCTACCTGTTAGAGCTGGACATAACACAGCCCCTCTGAACTATCTGTTTCCTCATCTGTAATATAAAATGGGAGTGGCAATTCCAACCCCACAGAACTGTTGTCAGGTCTAAAACCCCTGTGCCTAGCACATAGAAGCATCAATAAATACTTTTTCAGTAAGCTACTTGGAGCCCCCAGTTCCAGTAGTTATGAGTAACAAGTATCTATATACACACACACACACATTAAATTTGATTTAGACATTGTAAATGTTAATGCTACCTTATCTACCTCAAATCTGAAACTAGTTCCTAGGGAACTGGTTTTAGATCTCCTGGAGTCATCTGCTGTATGAAGGGTGGGTTTGCTAGCTGTTCCCAGTGTCTCTTCCCTCCTGCTCCCAGGGCAACTGAGAGCACCCGGAAAGTGGGGACTGTTTGGTTGATGTTTAGTTCCCACATCCAAGCGTACGGCAGATGCGCGGGGAAGTACCTAAATTAGCCCTCTTCCACCAAGTCCGGCATCCTGGGAGACCTCTGAGCGTGCGTTCTGTTGCCCACAGGTCACGTGCACTCTCACCTGCGACATCCGCACAACTGGGTGTGGCTCACCGCGGCCCAGATTTTTGGGTTGCTCTTTGCCTCTTGCCAGCCAGAGGAGCTTACTAGGAAACGGAATGCCAAAAAGGCCAAAAGGAAACTCTCAGAGCCTGTAGCAGTCAGATTCCTAACACGTGACCTTGATCAAAAGGTAAGGTGTCTCTAACACCTTTTGTTCCCTTGTGATCAGTGTGAGATTCTCATTCTGGTGCATATAACCATCGTGGGGTTGGCCCTTGGGAGAAACTCCTCCTGCCAGCACCTTGTTGCGTACGTGAATCTGTGAAATGCTAGGGACAAGAGAGGGGTCACCCGCAAGGCCACAGTTTTACAAAGATGATTTTTAGACTACCAGTCTGGTCTGACTTGCCTTGTTTATTTAGCACATTCATTTTCCATGATACATTTATCAACATTGGAATTGAGATTAATAGTCTGTCCTGCCTCCATCATACCCTTATTGATAAATCAAATAAGATCATGTTCATGAAAATGTTAATTAGGGACCGTGTTATATCGGTCTCAGATTTCCAAGGGCCTAGCACAATGCCTGGCTCAGAGTGGGAAACTGTTAATAGTGATGAGTGTGTGAGAGTACAAGGGAAGGAAAAAAACTTACTGGAACGTTGCTAAATTCTCTTCTAATAATTTCACCAGAGCCTGAATGTATTCCATTTCCTTTGGCTTAAATGCTTGTGGCAGGTAGAAGGGAACCATTATTTTGGGTTGGCCAGAGTCTGTTTACTTTTTTCCATAAAATAAGACATAATTTTCATTTTTACCAACTTCATTGATGTCTCCTGCATGGTAAAATACTGATTGTTCTCAATTAATGTCTCGGTTTGATGTGTCAATTTCAGTTGGTCTACCTGATCACGGAGCATTGTCCAATGAGACATCTCCAGCATGAAACTTCACAAGCCACTTTTTTTAAAAAAAGATTTTTTTTTATTATTACCTTTAGAGAGAGGGAAAAGGAGGGAGGCAGAGAGGGAGAAAAACATCAGTGTATGGTTGCCTTTCACCTGCCTCCAGCTACAGACCTGTCTGGAGACCTGGCTTGCAAACTGGTTATGTGCCCTGGCTGGGAATCAAACCAGCAACCTTTGGGTTCGCAGGCCGGTGCCTTTCCACTGAGCCACCAGCCAGGGCCACAAACCACTTTCATACATTCGGTCATCATAGCACCTTCCCCGTACTATGACTGCACAATTCTTTTTTTGGATTTCAGTTTCTACCTTTCTTAAAATAATAAAGCATAACATACTCAAAATTTGCTTATTTTTTCATCTTCAGTATTAAAATGGCTGCACAACAATTCACCAACTTTGGTATTTTTTTTAATGCATGCTGATAGCTGTCACAATACAGTCTAACAATTGTTTTGAATGAAGTTAAAGACAAGCAGTACTAGAGCCTTCATACAGAAAAAAACAAATGAACTTTTGGCCAACACAATACGATTTTTGATCATGGACCTTCCCTCTCCAGGTTTACACAAGTGGTCAGAGTAAAATCTAGTATCTTAGCCGTATTATTATGGCTACTCAGCACTACCTTGTATTGTGTCTGCCCATGTCCATTTTCTTTTCACAGATGAAAAGTATCTCCCTTGCCTCTTGCCATCAGTTGCATTCCAAATTCTTAGATCAGTCTCAAGGAGAGCAGGTAAGTACAAATTTTATAAGTCTATCCAGTTAAATAGAAGTGACCTATTCTACCAGCATTCTAGGAATAGGCTCTCACATTTGGTATTTTGTGGGGTTTTTTGTTTTGGTTATTTTCTAGTCTGCTTGGAGAATTAAATGAAATACAAACATAAACTCAAATACATGTTCAGTTATACACATACTTCTAATTGACTCTGGGGTCCATTTGGGATTACTCTTGGCTCCATTTAAAATGTCTAGTAAAGATGATGCAGTGGGAAGCTGCCTATTTATTTAATCTTTTCATAACTTACCTATTCCACATTGCTAACTGAAGCTTTGAAGGGCACTGATTAACTTTCTTATTAAATTATATTGAATTCCTTTTCTTAGAATTTGAAGAGAAAGCAAATAATGTTCATACTACCACATGGTCTGAGAATTGTTTCTTTAATACAAGACAAATAATTCTGTCACTAGAAAGCTTTATGTGGTTGTATATTACAAAATGTAATGATATATTAAAGAGAAGGCATTTATAAATATGCAGTAAATTACTTTTGAGTAGTTGGTCTGCTACTCTATTTTCTTTTCATAGAGCAGTTGCTGTGGTAGGTGATGAGGGTAGACAGGTGTGGTATATGGATATGAATAAGGCTCTGTGGACCAGACGGAGCAATATGGATGAAGGATAGAAACTAGGTGAATGCTGTATCTAGAGTGAGCTCAGCTAGCATGCCGAAACTTTTTTTTTTTTTTTTTTTTTTTTTAGGTTGTTAAGAATTTGTTGTTTGTAGCCAAAGTCTTGTATTTACTGGAACCTGATTCAGGGGATAAGCAAGGTGAGATGAAAGAAGACACGGAAGAACAATCAGCTGTAGGATACAGTCCAGCCAAAGAGGAAACAGAACCAGAGGCCTGTGCAGATGAAAAGATGGAATCTGACAAAGAAGAGAATGAAGAGGGGAAGGAAGAACACAGCAGGCCAGTCACACTGCTGTGGTTGATCCAGAAGCTGTCTCGCATTGCAAAACTGGAAGCTGCGTACTCACCTAGAAACCTCTTAAAGGTGTGGTAAATGTGCAGTGACTGAAACTAGTCTTTTAACTGTTTGTATGGCTCCAAGTATATGAGAAATACTAATGAGAATGATCTGTATTTTCAGAGAACATGCATCTTTAAGTTTCTCGGAGCTGTGGCAATGGATCTTGGAGTAGACAAGGTGAAGCCGTATCTCCCAGTGATCATAGCTCCATTGTTCCGAGAACTGAACAGCACCTATTCGGACCAGGGTAACTGGCCTTTCTCCTGAATGCTTCCTTCTTTCTTTCTGTCCTCCCTACCTGCCAGAATTTTTCTAAAAGATTTACTAAATATCAATACAGTTAATAGCAAACAAGGTATATTTGTGTTGTATTTGCCTATCTTCCCTTATATATGCTTTCTCAGGTCTAAGAGTGAATGTTTCTTAGAGAGATATTTTACTCCTAAACATAAGTATTCAAAGGAAACTTATAAATTGAGGTGGTTCTCAACCTCATAGTGCTATGAATCATAAACAATGAAATGTCACTACATCCTCAAGAATTAGAAGGCAGAAGTATGAAATACTATTTAAATATACTTTTTTGTATTTTATTTTTTTTGCCTGGTGCATTTGGTACATTAACCTCACTTGTCCTAAAATGTCTATTTTAATAACAGGAAAAAAAGGAAGTTGGGGTTGGAAAGAGAAAAGGTAAAATGGATGTTAAGAGTTTTTAAATAAAGCAAATGAAGTGCTTTTTTCTTACTTACATGAGAGTTGTCCTACTTACATGTAGGACTTAAGGTCCTACAACCTTAAGTCTCCTTCCTCTTAGAGGAAAAAGCAGCGGTGAAGGTCAGGTCATCTTTGGTTCTCATCAACCAACATTCACTGAGCACCCATTTGCCAGGCATTAGGGTTCAACAGTGGAGAAAAGGCCTACTGCCTATTTTTAAGAAAATTGGAACAGGTATACTCAACTCCCCTGAAATTGAAGCAAAAGTCTGTAAGTTGTTTACATTTGGGAGACAGAAGGCAGGGAAGGATGGAAGAGCGTAGCTTTTCATGAGCTTCACAAAAGAATCTTTAACCCCTCCTGTGCAATAACCCCACCCCACACCCCAAAAAAGTGATGACCAGAGCTCTGCCTCTATGACCTGTGAATTAGGGCCTAGAGAAACATACTTACCTTTCTGCCACCTGCAGAGCTCAGCAGGTTAATGAAGGTAACTGTCTATTTCTCAAATTAAGGTCCTCTGAGCCAGGAGTCCACTAGGAAGTAGACATCTCTTGTTGCATTCTGGATGAGGTGGTGGCTGGGAGAAATGTCCAACACTTCTGCCAGTTTTCTCATCTCAGAAATGTGGAGGCTGGTTTCAGATCAGTGTTTAATGTTGAATAAAAGTGATAATGGCCCTGGCTGGTGACACAGTGGATAAGGCACTGGCCTACAAACCTAAAGGTCGCTGGTTTGATTCCCCAGTCAGGGCACATAACCAGGTTGCAGGCCAGGTCTCCAGCCAGATCTGTGGCTGGAGGCAGGTGAAAGGCAACCATACATTAATGTCTCTCTCCCTCTCTGCCTCTCTCCAAAAAATAAAATCTTAAAAAAAAAAAAGTTATGATGCCACAGTTCAACTTTCACATGTTCATTTTATAAATATTCAAATGCATCCTTTCCTTCATTAACTGATTGTTACTGTGTGTGTGATTAGATCCTTTGCTGAAGAACCTATCCCAGGAAATCATAGAATTCCTCAAAAAGCTGGTTGGGCTGGAGAGCTTCTCATTAGCCTTTGCCTCTGTGCAGAAACAAGCAAGTGAGAAAAGAGCGCTCCGGAAAAAGAGGAAGGCTCTGGAGGTAAGGTTGCTGGAAAATACAACATGGCCTATACATGAGGCTTAATTTTGAACCAGGGCTGTGGGCATCCATGTGTCACACCTACCCAGGGAGGAAAGAGGAACTGGCTATGTTTGAAAAGTCGGGACTTTATAGCAGTGGCTCCAGATGTTCTTTAATGGGTGTGTAAACATTTGGGATGTTCAGAGGTAATAAAATGGTCCGTTTGTGCATTTGACTGTTGTTGGTTTAACATTTATTTTAAAAGTAATAGACAATTTCTGTTCTTTTTTCAAGTTTGTAACTAATCCTGATATTGCTGCCAAGAAAAAACTGAAGAGACACAAAAATAAAAGTGAAGCGAAGAAAAGAAAGATAGAGTTCCTGCGCCCAGGCTACAAGGCCAAGAGACAGAAGAGCCACAGCCTGCGAGACCTGGCCATGGTGGAGTGACACGATCCCTACGCTTCCCCCAGCACGAACTTCCCAGCGCATCTAGTAGTCAGAAGTCACAGCAGGTTTTATTATTTAAGATAAACTTCCGCAGAGATCGTATACAGTTTAATATAATCATGCTCCTATTTTTTACATTAAAACATTTCATAATGCTCCTGTATCTTCATTGTCTAAAAAGTATGTGATACTAGCAAGAAAGCTGAACAATAATTTTAAAGATACTTTAAATAGCAAGACAAAATGTAAAAGTTAAGAATAAATCAAACACATGATTTGTAATACCCTTCTAGGCGACATTGTAATACTTCATCAGAAGACTAAGAAAAATCTGCACAAATAAGAGGAATATAACTATGTACATGGATTAGAAGGTTCAGTATTAGGAGGTGGTAGTTCTCCCATGAATCCTACTGGTTAAATGCATATCTGTGCAAAATACCCGGAGTTCTTCATATTATCCTAACAAGCTGATTATTCTAAAATTTTCACGGAAGTTGAAAATAGCCATGATGCTCTTAAATGAGAGTAAGGGGCTTTTCTTGTGAGATGTCAAAAGTGCAAACTTTTTAGGAAAAGATATAACTGGGATGTGGTATGTACTGATAAAGGATTATAAAGGCTCTATGATTCAATAAAGATAATCCATTAAACAGTGGCAACAGAAATAAGCATTTCACAGAAGACATGCAAATGGTCCTTAAACATGAACATTTAGCTGATGTATTATTTAAAGTACTTACGTACTGGTTGGTAAATAGTTACTACCTTGAGACCCCCAAGTGTCAGCTGGGCTACTTGAGTCCCTAGACTCCGTATCTCCACCCACAGCAGAAAGTAAAGGGTGAATAGCTATAGGGATCCTCTTGCATCAGCTACGTCTAACTGCACTAATAAGTAGGAAAACACAAATTAACACCAGAATGAAATTCCATTTTGATAATGTCGACAACACCGGTGTTGGCAAGCTGAGCAGAGAGAACTTGTAAACCACTTTGGAAAATAATTTGGCATTACCTTGTTCAACCTGTGGTGTCTTTTCCCTCATTCTACACTTGATGTGGAAGCAGTATTCTTTAAGGTACAATAAAAGGGGAAGGGAATGAAAGGAAGATCATCTTACAAGTCAGGAACTTTGCATACATTTTGTTTAATCCTTTTAGTACTCCTGAGCGCTTCCTAAAATTGGTTACTTTACAGATGAGGAAACTGAGGTTGGGATTAATTTACCTAAGGGTGACCTAGGTTGTAGTGGCACAATTGAGAATCAAACCATTGAGGTTGAAAGAAAGCCATACTCCTTATAATTTATAATTACAGGGTTAAAATTTTTAAATGTATAGGAATTTTAAATGCATAGGAATCACATGTTCAAACATTCATGACTTCAGCATCAGTGTTTCGATGTAGTCTGTGTCTCAAATAGGTGTTTGTAATGTGCCAAAAGGGTAAACATAGGGCATCTTGGAAGTCCAATTTCAACTAATTCTATGTTATTTATGAAGTTTGTATTGGTTTTATAATCAAAGGTTAATACAGACAAAAATCAGAACAAACATCTCAGGGACACTGAACACAGCTTTTTTTTAAATCAGTATTTATTGAGCGCCTACTACGTGCCAGGTGCATCACACTAGATGAAAATAATATTAACAGTAAATAAGTATGGTCCCGGCCCTCAAGGGGCTTATGTTTCCACAATGTAAAGTGCATCTCAGGTATCCTGATAATAGAATTCTGCCACTCAAATTTCTTAACTTTTTCAGTGTAATCACTTCATAGCACACCTACTAACCAGTTATAAAATAGGATGTTAAAGCTAAGATAAATCTTTGATGTTACTTGTCAAAGTCTCTTATTTTATAGAGGAGAAAGAATAACTGAGTGGCCATTTGTGCCTAGAACTTTTTTTTAATCTTTAAAAATATCAACATTCAAACTCCTATAACATATCTGTACAGTTGCCAGAAAAGAACCTTATAATTTATACCATATTAAAATAAGTGTATGCTCTTTCACCCCATCCCAGTCTTTGTGATAAATCACCAGGACCAGGATCATCCCAGTGCTGACCTTGGCTCAGCTTCATGGACCCTCCTCAGAATGAAGACAGCGAGTCCCCTGTGCCAGACGGCACCTGCCAGCAGGGCTCACTTCCCCATGCTTCTCACAGAGATCCTGAACTTCTCCCCTCGACATTGAGACCAAAGTAGGAATGGGTGCTGGGGAATAATAAGTGTACATCCCACAGGCTTTTAAAAAGAGAAACCACATTCACTTGAGCTGAGGGAACCAGGCCAGAGGCCAGCATCTGACAGGATAGTGTTGGGGACAAGAAAGGAAGCTCTAGAATTTCTGAAATGTGAGGGGCACAACAGTATTAAGCTCACTTTACCAGTATCTGATTTTCTTAAATGCTGGTTGTTCAACTTAAACAATGAAAAAATATTCTCTCCAATTTTAGTAATTCCTGGGGACTAGATTTGCTTCTCTCACACTGGCCAACCGTGTGATAGGTTGGGCAGTTCGGGAAGTTCCTTTGAATGTAACTCTCTGATAGCCTCAGTGGTAAACCTGAATTTTACAACTAAGAATGGTTTTACTTTTTCCCGGGGAAAACTGATGTGATTTTGACTTCAGTAAAGTTTACATGTCCAATTGTAAGTAGATAAAAGGCATGAAGACAGTAAAGATCTCTTTTACAATGCTTCTTTCTTAAAATAAATTTTTATTTCCTTCAATGTGAATTTTTTTTTTTTTTAACGTGTTGTGAATTCATCAAATATAACCATTTAGGACTGCTTTTACTACCTCTACTAGTATGGGCAAATAAATTTACAGACATTATCTTGAATGGACAGGGTCTCCTTCAGTTAGCCTAATTTTATTGTGGGAGTTGTCACCTGTGTTGCACAGTGAACTCAGGCTGTGGCTCCGGGGACAAGCCTCTGCCCCTGCCCCTGAAGTCTCATTATGAGCCGTGCTCCCAGCTTACTAACTAGCAGTTGGCAAGCCAACCTCGCAACCCAAGATCCCACACGTCCAAACGGTACATTACAGCCTGTGCTGTACCTATATCACAGGGCTCTTACGCTAACCAGGTCAACATACATCAAATCTTTTCAGAAACTATATAAAGTATTATAAAATGACAATTACAGACAAGTCAGTGAAGTTAACCATCAAAATAATTATTTCAACTTCATGCCTATAACGAAAAGTTTTAAACGGGACAGCTTAAATAAAGTGGTCATTAAGTAAATGAAAACTGTGTTACCCACACTGTTTCTATACTACTCTACTGAGTAATTTTTTGGAAAAACATAAATTCATTTTAGAGGAAAAAAATCAGCTATTTTTATTAGTGTTTATACAACCTGTAACCACTAATTCAAAAGTAGGTTTTTTCCCTCAATAAAAGCACATTCTTTAATAGGCCTATATTTGAATAAGAATTTCACACAAATAGAATATATACCTTAAGTCAAGAAAGGAAGGAATATTTTACATTTTACATAGACCAGACATTCAGCTGGTTCAATCACGATGGGTTACCCTTCCAACCAAAAACTTATTTTTTGTATTTATTACAAATGATGTAGTCAGTTCAGTATATGTCAACAATCATACACAGTTCTAACATTTAGTAGTGTGAAGCACACTTAACTGTTTCCATGAGTGTATGTCATGTCTTCATTTCAGATGAGAAGGGACTGAATTACTGTCGGCTCTTTAATGTTTCAACTAGCCTGTGAAGAGAAAATGAATGGTTTCATAAAATTAACTTCAAACTTGAGAGTATGATCATTTATAAACTATACTGGAGATGGATTCCAAAGCACTTTAAATGATGAAAATTAAGTAAGATACATGAGAAAAATGGGGCTATGGACTCAATTTTGAAGAGGGTTTTCTATGTCTATGTTTTGAATGAATAATCAAAAAGAGCAAATGTCTGCTTTCCAGGCTGCTACTTCTACAGCTGGATAATGAAAACTAGTCTCAGTCCTCAAGAAGTTGATAATCAAACACAGAGATGTACAAATCAATTACAAGACAGTGTAACAAGGACTGCATCACTGATCTGTGACAAGGATATCACATGTGTGAAGGCAGTGGACATGGAGATATGTCAGGGAAGACTCTTGAAAAGAGGAAAGCCTTAACCAAAGTCCTAAAGCAATTGGAGGATAAAGTGAGGCAGGAAAAAGGAAAATGACAGGAAGTTGGCTTATCTAACTGTCTGTAATTAGGCAGGTGTGGTTGAAATATAAGCAGATGTACAGTAAAGCAAGTGGAAGATAAGGCTGGAGGAACTTAACATGATAAGCTACTAAATAATTTAAATTTCATCCTTCAGGCGAAAGGGAAGCTACACATGTGTACATAAGCTGCACACACAACACATACATATGCACAGGTCACTTCTGGAAATATGATGCTTACCATTCCATTGCTTCATCAAGGCCAGTGCCTTTGGTTGCTGAAGTTTTGAATATTTGCCATTTTCGGTCCTTCAAGGCAGGTAACCCCAGTGAATTTGCCATCTCTGAGGGAGTCATGGCCTGTTCCATGTCCTGCTTATTTGCAAACACCACCAAAATGGCTTTTCTCAACTCTTCTTCCTAAATTAAACAAAATATTTAGTTTCCTTTAATCAATGTGCTCCCTTGAGTTAAGACTCCTCTCTGGGGAAGAAAATGGAAGCTGAAACCCATGAAGATGGTCATGCAAAGATTTGTAGGGAAGAGCAGAATGAGCAAACGCATAAGACCCTAGGCCAGGTATCAGGTGTGAAGCTGAGTGTGTTCAAACAGAAACATTAGTGTGGCTGCGGAACAGGTAAGAGTAAAGAATGACACAGGCACAGCCAGGGCACATAACCAGGGTGCAAGCCAGGTCTCCAGCCAAGTCCGTAGCTGGAGGCAGGTGAAAGGTAACCATACAAAGAAGTCTCTTCCTCTCTGCCTCTCTCCCTACCCCTCTCTAAAAATAATAAATAAAATCTTTTAAAAAATGACAAAAAATTATGCGAGAAATATATATTTCTCTTTAATAACCCTATAGCAAACAAATATGCTTACTATATATACCCATATCTGCTTCCATAAGCCAATTTATACAACTAAAAATACATTTTTCTAAAAAAAAATCACTTCATAGGCATCAGAATCATTCAGTTTAAAAATAATTTAATTCTGAACTTCCTGGAAATCAAGGACTCTCATTTTAAGAATGTTACAAGGCTGGACTTTTTTTTTTTTTTTGTCTGTGATCATCTACCCAACAGTATTTCTGGAATAGGAAGTAATATGCATAAAAGAAAATGATAATAAAGGCATGGCAGGAAATATCTTTACTTTTACTTATTCCTACATGTAATAATGAAAATGGAAAGCATATATAAATGATTTCCCCACACTTCTATAAGATTTTCTTACCTCCAACATGGCAACCAACTCTGATTTGGAAATGCCAATTCTGTCTCGGTCACAACTGTCTACTACGTAAATGACTGCATCTGTGTTTGAATAATAACATCTCCAGTATGGCCTAGAGAAAATTCAGAGAAAGAGAACATATTATTATTTGAAAAGAAAAGAAACTGGTATATTAATTTACATGGTAGGACTTGACAGTGATGGTGGTGGTTATCCTGTCCCACCCATGTTAAAATCAATGCCATATGACCCATTGTTTCTAATCGATATACCATATGCATCATATCCCTCAGACATAAAGGTCAAAAGAATGTTGATAAACATTAAATCACAGGACCAAGGAGTTCAGACTTTTAGACTGAGAAAATATATTCACAACCTACTAAACCACTAACTGTACTGACAAAAAAGTTGTAGATACACAGACCTAACCGTTACATCTGTAAATCTTTAAGAGGAATGAGTTCTTTAAAAAAAAAAAAAAAAAAATTAATGACTTTATGTAATAGGCATTAAAACTAATCACTAAAGATACCAGGAAGTAGAATGGCTAAAGTTAGAATCACATTCAAAAGGGGTTCAAGAAATAATACAAGTGAAAGGAAGCAGGATGTTTAAGGAACGCGCTACGAATATTTTAAGACGGTACCACAGTGAGCAACCAATGACCGTCATCAAACATTCCCAGCTGCTGAATCAAGCACAGAACACCAGGCAGAAAACCTGAGTTCCAAAGGGCATCTATGTTCACATTAGCCCCAAGCAGTGGCTCTGAAAAGTATTTTTATGAAATGTAAAATAGTCTGTCTAACAGAGAAAGGGGCTGACAAGAACTAAATGGAAGACCCTTTTAGTAAAAAATTGATCTTAAAATTCTTATGAAAACATTTTTCATTATGTGATATGTGAAAAACTTTTAAAGCAGCTATCATCTGTATTTTTTTAATATTTATTTTTAGAGCGAGAGGAAGAAAGGGAGAGAAACATCAACATATGGTTGGTTGCCTTTCACCTGCTCCAGCTGGGGACCTGGCTGGGGACCTGGCTTGCAACTTGGTTATGTGCCCTAGCTGGGAATCGAACCTGCAACTTTAGGGTTCATAGGCCAGCACTCAATCCACTGACCCACATTAGCAGGGGCTTCTTTAAGATTTTAATTCAAGGGAGAGAATTAAAATCTCTCATTTTAAACTAGGTGGCTTCCATTTAAATACAGAAGAAGATATATTTTGGTTTACTGCTGTTAACCTTACAAAAGCAAATTAACATTAAATATCACAAAATAATCTAGTCTTTGTACCATACCTGATACTGGTCTGCCCTCCTAAATCCCAGACTTGGAATTTAAGGTTCTTGTATGTTACCGTCTCAACATTGAATCCAATAGCTGAAAGATAAATTGGTAGTTTATGTAGACACCAATGCATTCTACCTTCCAAGTATCCAGGCTAATTAAGTTTGTGCAACAAAGGGTAATTGTTGAATTACACTATTGGTTGAGATATCATTCCACTAGACAGTACACGACAGTACGCTATGCTACACATACACACAATCCATTAGCAAGCTCAGCACCACCTTCAGGTTATGTAAGAATCCTCAGGCACCTCTGCATATATGTAATTATTCACTCAATGGAAATCCTATTACACTCTCATAATACAGTACTAGCATACAAAAGTGTTCAGAAAGTTGTACTTAAAAAGAACAAGCACATTATAAAACTCTGAATTTTGGTAGGTAGCAAACAAACTGGGGACAAAAAACGAAGAAAGCCCAGATTCTAAATTTCAGTGGATAAGGACACAGCAAGGGCTGTGTACAGCTTTACGGAAGCTGGGTTCTCCAAGGCTGGCAGTCTCACAGACCCTCTGTGGACTTGCCCAATCGCCCGTTTGTAATGAGGTCAGAGCCTGATGACAAAAGGAGACGTTTCCCGTCCCTCTTCCCTACCATCCTTTTTAGGTGGAGCCTGGGCACCAAACAGATATGGCAGGATACAACTATTTTCATTGAAAGAAATCTAAGGGAAAGTGCAGAAAATGCTGGGGGAAAAAAGGAGTTACATATACAAAGTTTCTAAGACTTTATGAGCTTAAAAAATATCACTTTACAAACTGACTCACAGCTGTAACTAAACTTTTTTAAAAGATTTTACTTATTTATTTTTAGAGAGAGGGAAAGGCAGGGACAAAGAGAAGGAGAGAAACATTAATATGAGGTTGCCTCTCACAGGACCCCAACCAGGGGCCTGGCCCACAACCCAGCCATGTGCCCTGACTGGGAATCGAACCAGCAATCTTTCAGTCCCCAGGATGGCACTCAACCCCCTGAGCCACACTGGCCAGGGCTAAAGAAATTAACTTTTATTTTAGACTTAACTTTATATTGGTAAATAATTCTTATGCTTACATAGCAAGTATGCCTATTACAACCAAACACTAACTATGATATACAAACTAGAGTAAAAAGCTAACAAGCATGTTCATAACATCTCCCTTACAGTTAGGTAGGAGTGTAATCACCACCTTCACCAAGACTAGGTATACAGTTTACAGGCAAAGGACTAGAGTGGGTGTAAATCAGCACTCACTGAAATGCTCTCCCCAGACTGTGCACGGTAGGGAAGATGACCAACATTCAGACACAGCGGTGATGGACAATTTTGAGAAGCAAAAAAATAAGGAAACTAAAATTTATTGCAAGTCACAAAAAAATAAAATATGCCACAGAGTTTTAAAAGTTATTTTATAAAAGCTAGCCTTCTTTTTGTAATCTGGAAATTTAAATATGACAAAATATAGAAATGCCTTGAATGGCAGAGTAACTTTGGAGGCATAATTTAAATACTCAAACTGTATGAACACCTAAATTTCGTTTAAATGTATTAATCTATAAGAAAATTCAGATCACCAACGAAAAAATGTATAAATAACAGAATACGTTTTTATCGAGTCAATCAGGACTATTTGAGAAATTTTTCTAAGGTATCAACAACAGGTTTAAAGTTGAGGTGTTTCTTGGTGTTTTTAGGTCCCAGATTAATTCAACATTCGATCTCTTCAACTCAGATTTTTTCAACTAATCAATGCAATTACTTAAGAGAAACTAATATTAGTTAAAATACATAGTAACAAATATAGGGGAAAAACCACTTCCTAGGTAGTATCACTTAAAATCTATATAGTTCTTTAAAAAGGTTTACAAAGTATTTTATACACTTCACGTATTTCCCCACTCAAAACCAGTGGATATTTGTGACCTTCATTTCATCAATAAAAACACTGGCTCCCACCCTGGCTGGTGTGGTTCAGAGGACTGAACATGGGCCTGTTCGAGCCCCAGTCATGCACATGCCGGGTTTCAGGCCAGGTCCCTGATGGCGGGCACTCGAGAGGCAACCAACTGATGTTTCTCACCCTCTCTTTCTCCCTCCCTACCCTTCGAAATAAATAAAATCTTTAAAAATAAAGATACTGGCTCTCAATAAGATTAGGTGGCTGGAATCCACTCAAGCAATTTTTAAAACAGCTTTCTAAAGAGTAAAACCCAGTCATGCATAGGGCTCCATATATTATGCCAAACTGCTTCTCAGTTTACGAAAGAATGTGTTATCAATAATACGCCCATAGCCCTGGCTGGTGACTCAGTGAACAAGCACTAGCCTGTAAACCCAAAGGTCACTGGTTCAGTTCCCAGGTTGCAAGCCAGGTCTCCAGCCAGGTCCGTAGCTGGAGGTGGGTGAAAGGCAACC
Organism: Noctilio leporinus; assembly: GCA_004026585.1. NCBI lineage: Eukaryota > Metazoa > Chordata > Mammalia > Chiroptera > Noctilionidae > Noctilio > Noctilio leporinus. The sequence goes on from PVIW01002380.1 coordinate 110,911, forward strand.
ATACAGTGATATTTCTCTCCCTCTCTGCCTCTCTCCCTTCCTCTCTCTGGAAATAATAAAATCTTTAAAAATTTTAATATGCTCATAGAAGTTTACAATCATTTACAGACCTTATCAATGACTTTATCATGTATATTACTTATTCAGAAATACAAGTTACGTTAAGATAGAAAACAGAAAGCCCCTATAATTTATCACACCAACACTTACTGGGAATAGTAGTAACGACTTCTCCAACCTGTAATCGGTACAAAATTGTAGTTTTTCCTGCTCCATCTAATCCCAAAATTAAAATCCTCATTTCCCTGGTTCCGAACAGACTTGAAAATATACTTGAGAAAAAGCCACCTTAAAAATAATAAAAGCAAAAAAAAATGTATTAAATATCATTTTATTACACTAGGTCCACAAAACATTTAATCTTGCCCTTTGATAGCTACACCAAATTAAATATTGATCCCTCTCAATTCATAAATATTTTTGCCCCCCATTGAAATATATTATTCAACATCAAACAAGTAATTAGTAGCAATTATCATGTCCTAGATATCAGGCAAACAAAGATACACTAAAAAGAAGAGAAATATGACCCTGCCCTCTTTCTAGTCAGAGAAGAGGGAGCTCACTTTCTAGTCAGAGAAGATGGGTAGGTTAGCATGATCTCCCCACGACCCCTAGAAACCAAAGGACAACCTGAGTGACTGTGGGACACTGAGATCCTTGCACATGAAAGTCAATGACTATTGCTGTACAGGAGCAGTACCATCATAACCACTTTCAACCACTAAGATTTCTATCAAACTAGCACAAGATATTGAGACACACAAACCCAAAATACTTGATAGAAAAATACCTTTAAAAAATAACAATGCAGCATGAAATATTTTCAGAGCTTCTTATACAAGGTAGGGTGTAATATAAAAGGACTTACATTAGACTCATATTAGAGTAGAACTGTGGTTACCAGGTGTGGCTGAGCCAGGGAAAGGGAGAGATGTACAAATGTTTGTTGTAGCATGAATAGTTCTGCAGATCTAATGCAGAGCATGGTGACAGTAGTTAATAATAATGTAGTGTACATTTGAGTTATTAATAAACATGTCCAGAGGTTCTCACCACACACACACACAAAGATAACTATGTAAAGTGATGGATGTGTTAGTTAGCTTGACTATGGTAACTATTTCACAAGGTAGACATATATCAGAATATCATGTTGTACACCTGACTATATACAATTTTTATTTGTCAGTCATCTATCAATAAAGCTGGAAAAAATTAAAATTAAAAAAGTTATTATTTGGGGTGGGAACTAAGTGGAAGAGGGCAAAGGGGCAGGGGAATGGAGACATCTGTGTCAACAATAAAGTAAAAAAAAAAACTTTAAAAACTTATTCAGGGGGAAGGGGGTTGGGGGGAGGGGGGAGGAAGAGGCAAGGAAGGGGAGCAGCTTAGACAAGAACCTAGTATAAAGGAACCATGGACATGGACAACAGGGGGGATTGACTTTGGGGGGAATGGGTGGGTGGGGAGGAGGACAGAGGGGAGCAAAAGGGGGGATGGATGTAATACAACAACAATAAAATTTTTAAAAATTATCCTTGATCTCAGCAGGGCCTCTTAGAAATGGATTGTGTTTTAGTAAACACCTAAGAGTAAGGAATGTGGAAACTTTAAGAGTTATTATTACTCTTTTTACAACTAAAGGAGCTTTAAAATATTTTTTCTTCTATGATGACAACAATAAAGCACCTTGGCTTCACTCTTTCCCACCCAAACCATGAGACTGAAAGTTACATTCAGCAATACAAAAAAAGATGACAACAGAAGTGATGCCACTCAACCATACACGGTATCCGACAAACCAATGGCACAATGAAAAGCTGCGAGTCCGGAAAATTGAACCCTGGGAAAACGTAATAGCGGTGGGACTTGACAAAGTCCTTTCTACCTTTTACAAGATTAAAAAAATTTAAAAGGCGGAAGGGCAAAACTGAAGGTGGTCAAGGAAAAAAGGCAGGAAAAAGGCTTGCGCAGTTCCAGCGCAGGAACTAAAATCCCCGGAACACCATGGAGGGATTGAAATGAGCTGAACAACTTCCATCTTCATTTAGAGAGCTGTCAACAATGTGCAGAATCCGTGCTTTCCTTCTGGACGCCCGTGATGACAATGTAACTCCCTCATTTGGCCGTTCAACACTCGGGATTAAACGTTCACTGACTAACCAACAATTCCCGCCCCACTTCCTTCTCCATCCTCTTCTCTACCGGAAAAGCTACAGATAAGCAGACGATGGCCAAGTCGGCTATGAAACAAAACTACGAGCCATACCTCCCCTTTGGGGTTTTTTTTTAAACGGCCGCAATCAGCGACCGGAGAATCCAGCTTTCCCACAGGGTCAGGTCTCATCTTTTACCCAAGAACCCTCAGCGAGCCTGTGGCTGACACGCAGCCAAGCTCCGCAAGGCCAACTCTGCGCAGCCAGAGCCTCTCGGTCCCAGGAGCCGAGGGGAAAGTTCAAGGTCAGGGGCCAAGTCTCGGGGCGGGGGTCCCAGGGCGCAGCGCCGCGGGCCCCGCGCGGCCCCCACCTGACCCCGCCCGTACGGAGGGGAACGAGCGGGGTGTACCCCACAGCTCCGGAGCCGCGGTGAAGCAAGTCCTCCGCACCCCGCCCCGTGCGCAGCCGGCCCCTCTCCTCCGCCGGCCCGCAGCCCCGGCCACGGCCCCCAGAAGCGCGCCCGAGCGCCCGTCCCAGATCTCTCACCCATGGCGAACCGCCTGTCCGCCCTCGTCGATCGTCAGACACAGGCCCCGGCCTCGGCAGCGACTCCTACTCGAGCCCCGGTGCCGCCACCTCCGCTCGCCTGGGCCTCCGGCTGCGGCTCGGAGGTGGTTTCCTAGGATGCCTGATCTGCCAGCAACTTCCACGTCGGCCACCCGGCGAGGGCGGGAGCGAGCGGCCACCGCGACTGCGCGCCGGAGCGTCGGCCTGTGCGTCCGTGTCGTCGCTTTCGACACAAATCTCCAGCGCGCTGGTCATAGGGACTGTGACAGCCAGAAGAGGGGCAAAAAGCTCAAGACATCCCAGTCTCTGCTGCTTCTATTTTCTTGGATGGGAAGGGCTTCTGAAGTTTCCTTTCAAATTCTGACACCAGAAAGTGGCGAATCTGCTAACCAAGAACGCCAGTCGGGCTTTGACGAGCCGCCGGAGCCGTACGGGGAGCCGGTTGCGGCGGCCGAAGAGTGGCTAGTCCGGAGCGCCCAGGGGGCGGTGCCACCTGGCTTGAGTACTTTCTCCGATAAGGCAATAGGGCTACGTAATAATAATACGGAGACCTCCTCTGCCACCGTCGTGCAGCGGCTTTACCCTTAAGGTCACTAACCGGAGAGTTTAGGTGTCGCAGTGGCTTTGCAGGGTCAGCAGTAGAGCCCACCTCCTGCGCCCCCTTCCTCTCCCTGACTGCGACCCCCACCTCCCGGTGACTTGCGGTGTGGTCCCCGCTGCTCCCGACTACGGGAATCTCGAGTTGGAGACCTGCTTCCTCGAGGGGCGTGGGTTGGGCGTAATGTAGGTCTTGACCGAGTAGTGTGTGGGAGGAAGGGAGCGATGTTTGGAGGATGCGGAGAAGGGATTCTCCTAAACTCAAATTTAAAAAAAAAAAAAAAAAAAAAGTTGCGCATGCGTCTTAAAAAATTATAATGCACAGACGACTACACCCATGCTTAGCCGCTCATCCTGCAGTTCCTCCTGGAAGTAACCACTGTCAACCTTGAGTCGCCTTCCATGTATCATCTTTACGTATTCTGTATTTATTTATAATAGAGGTGTACGTGCATTCAACTGAGTTTTATGTTGTTGGCTTCAATGTTCAGGCTGCTCCAGCTGCCTAAACGCTGAACTAGATTTGCTGATTGCTCTGGGCTCCCCTCCCCGTTCCCATATCATAAGTTCGCAGAATTTTTCCTCGGAAGAGAAAATGTAGGGTTTCTTTTGTCTGTTTTTGTTTTGTCCTTTGAGAAGCGGGGAGTTGAGCGACTCTTCACCTAAACACGACCTTTTTAAGGTGGTGCTTTGCAGGGATTGTGTTGTTCAGCTATGGGACCTCAGCATGCTATGATTCCACTGACCTTTCTCACTTAGTCTTCATCCACCCCCAGTCCCTTTTTTTTTTTTTTTTGCCAAGATCAGCTGCTACCACTTGGCACATATTTGGCCATCGCTTCTTCAAATTTATGTCTGTGTTAGATGTATGTTCGCAATACAATGCACGTTCCCTGAGACAGATTCTTCTTAAAGGAGAACTAGAAGGAAAGATACTGCAAACTTTATATTCACACAGTATATTGAGCCAAATAAGCAAATGAGTTATATGTGAGGATGCTATATGTAAGCTGAAATCCAATATACAAATTCAAAAGTGGTGTTAAAACTACTAGATAGCATTTCAGCCTTCCATATTGCACATTAAGCACCTAAATTACAAGCCACTATGGAAACAAGAGTGTGATGAAAAAACAAGACCCTTTAGGCCATTGATCAAGAACCTTATTTTTCAAAATTTACCCATTTAATTCTTTACTTTGTGAAGATCTGGTCTGGTCTAATTTTCTGGATGCATCAAAAACAAAACAAAAACCTCTTCATCATTCACTAAAAGCTTTGATCTAAAGACATCCAAAATATTAAGATTTAAGGTGTTGCCTTTTACATTTTTCTAAAGTAGGTTTTGGATAAATAACTTCTGACCATTTACTGTGTTTAAGATCTTATGCTACACCTATAAAATAGTCTAAAACATTCTCTACTCTCAGAATTTCTAACTTTTAGAGGCAGTCGTTAACCCAAAGGTGTTTAAGACAGAAAATTTAAATGGCAACGATGGGGGGAAGGGAACTAAGGGGGATAAATAATAATGGAAAAAGTACAATTTTTAAAAAGTTTCACATCAAAAACAAACACAACAAATGGCTTCAGGCCCAGGCTTGTGGTACGGTGGATAAGGTGCCAGTCTGCAAACCCAAAGGTCGCTGGTTGGATTCCCAGCCAAGGCACATAACCAGGTTGCAAGCCAGGTGTCCCGCTAGGTCCCCAGTTGGAGGCAGGTGAAAGGCAACCATCTGTCTCTCTCTCTCTCTCTCTCTCTCTCTCTCTCTCTCTCTCTCTCCCTCCCTCCCTCTCTCCCTCTCTCTCTCTCCCTCCCTCCCTTCCCCTCTCTCTAGAAATAATAAAATATTTTTTAAAAAAAGTTCAAAAAGCATGACATTTATAAATAACAAAGCCATAAAAAGTCTAGAGAAATTAAATCTTTGTTGGTGATTACATGCCACCTACATCAGCTCCTTCCTTTCTTCACTTCTTAAGACTATAGTACGTACTTTCACAGGAAGACAATTTCAAAGTATAAATGTCATGTTCAGGTGGTGGGAAATAAGTTAAGAAAACAATCATTTCATGCATCTTTTCTGAAGTATCTAAAGATACCCAGTAGTCTAGGAAAGGTACATACCTTAAGGAAACACCATTTTTCAAAAATGGTGTTTTTCATTTTTCATTTCTATTAATACTGACCTGGTATAACAGTTTCTTTTCCCTAAAAAAATACTTGAGGAAGCAGAATATAGCAACATTGTACAATTAAAGCTAAATATTTAGATTGTACGCCTATGGAATTTTACTCTTTAGACAAGAATACAAAATTGACCTCGCCTCCTTCTAGTCTTTGCTCAAATATCACCCTATTTAAAATTGTAACCTACCCAACATCCCCCTTATCCTGATTTTTAATACAACTTCCCACTAATCATATTATTAACTACCTATTTATTACATTTAATATTAATGTTTACTTCATCTCTCTAGAATGTAACATGTATGGAATGTAAGTATTTTTGTTTATTTTTTTCACTGTTCTGTTGTACTTAGCTGCTAAACAAATACTTGTTGAGGTAATTTGTTGAATTATAAAATAAGTTCCTAGGTCTAATGCCGCAAACCTTAGTTAAGTTAAACACATATTATGTAATGTTATTAAACTTGTTTCCTGAAATAGGTATATCTGAACCATTTATCCTAATTTGTTAGGCGAGATCAAACTATTACCTTCGAGAAACTTGTATTAGAAGAAGAGAAGCCACCAGGTGGTGGTATTGCTTCAGACTAAGTCAGTAGAAAGACCATTTAGTCCAATCTACTAAAAGTTGAGTGGACAGTTTAATCTTTTTCAAATCTTGTGGTTCAATAATAATTAACTGAATTTTAAAATGTGAATGTTTGAATGCAGTCTAAGAAAGTAAAACAATTGCAAAACCCCTATGACTATAAAGTCATAATAAGATCAAATAAGTTCAGATGTTTAAAGCCAGAAGGAGCCTCCATTTCAACTGCCTCAACTGTAGAAAAAGTAGAAACAGAGTTAAGTGACAGTCAGGACAGTAACTGTCATTGTTTGGTTTCTAGGCCTGGAGTAACTGGATTGTAGTGCCTTCTGTAACTGAGCCATTTACCAAATAACCTATACATTTGGTAAACTGATTTTCAAACACATGTCCATGTCTCAAGAATTAGCTGTAGATTCCAAAGTTAGAAAGGTAACATTTCTGTGTGATCCATTGCCTTGTGGAAATTACATTCTTTTGCTCAGATTTTATTTCATTAGGCAGAAACCTATATACTAATACAAGGTCTGTCCCGAAAGTATTGGCTCAATACTTTCGAGACTGACCTCAAATATGTTGGGCGGGTACTTTTGGGACAGGCCTTTTATAAATATAGCCCTAACTGGTGTGGCTCAGTGGATTGCATGCAGGCCTGTAAACCGAAAGGTTGCTAGTTCAATTCCCAGTCAGGACACATGCCTGGGTTGTGGACCAGGTCCCCAGTTGGGGGTATGTGAGAAGGAACTGATGGATGTTTCTCTCACACATTGATGTTTCTCTCCCCTCCTCCCTGCCCTTCCATTTTCTCTAAAAATAATAAGTAAAATCTTTAAAATATTATTAAATAAAGAAATATAAATATATAGGTGTAACAAGTATAAGCTTCAGGGGGCTTACCTTACTGTATATTGATAGTTGTATTTTAAACTAAGGAACATTTTAAAGTCATAACAAGAGGTGTGATTTTCACAAATCAAAATATGTATTATATTGGAAATGTTTTCTTTCAATAACATGTACTTTGCCAACAGATTTCTGTTTACTAAGCTTTTTATTCCTTTGAGATAATTCACATAGAAAAATATTCACTTTTTTTTTTTTTTAAAGATTTTACCCATTATCTTTTTAGAGAAAGAAGGGCCAGGAGGGAGAAAGAAAGGGAGAAAAACATCAATGTATGGTTGCCTTTCACCTGCCTCCAGCTATGGACCTGGCTGGAGACCTGGCTTGCAACCTGGTTATGTGCCCTGGCTGGGGAATTGAACCAGTGACCTTTGGGTTCACAGGACGGTGCCTAATCCACTGTGCCACCATCTAGGGCTGGGAACATATGTTTACAGGTATCTTTCATATATGCCTAGGAGTGGAATTTCTGGGTCATACAGTAACTCTTAACTGGAACTATCAAACTATTTTCCACAATGACTGCATTGTTTGGTGGAACTGTTTTCCACCATTTTACCATTTGCACCAGCAATGTTTCAGGGTTTTGATTGCTTCATATTCTTGCCAACTTTTATTTTTCACTTTTTAAATTATAGCCATTGTAGTGTAGAGGGTTTTCTTAAGTATATTTTATTGATTATACTATTATAGTTGTCCCAATTTCTTTCCTTTGCTCCCCTCTACCAGGTACCCACTTTCCCTCCATCAATGCCCCCCTTAGTTCATGTCAAGGGGTTATGCATGTAAGTTATTTGGCTTCTCCATTTCCTTTACTATTCTTTTTTTTTTTCATAGAAGTCACTTCATTTTTCTCACTTGGCCTATGTATACAAAACAAAACATTTGTTGTGTTCATCTAAATCTAGAGCACAGTTCAAATGTGTTCATATGATATTTTTTGATTAAATATCTTGTGCCAGGAAAAGTGATTATCTTGCCTAAAACTACAGTATTGAAATATTATGAAAATACTGTATAGCATATATTAAATACATTTTTCTTTTTTAATTTTATTGTTGTTGTATTACATCCATCCCCTTTTTGCTCCCCTCTGTCCCCTTCCCCACCCACCCATTCCCCCCAAAGTCAATCCCACCTGTTGTCCATGTCCATGGTTCCTTTATACTAGATTCTTGTCTAAACTGCTCCCCTTCCTTGCCTCTGCCTCTCCCCTTCCCCTAACCCCCTTCCCCCTGACCACTGAAGACCTATTCACTGTATTCATATATCTGAACATGCAAAAAGATAAAACTAGACCACCAACTTACACCATACACCAGAATAAACTCAAGATGGATAAAGGATTTAAACATAAGCAGTGCCACCATAAAGGTCCTGGAGAAATATATAGGCAGTAAACTTTTTGATATCCTACGCACAAATATGTTTACTGATACTTCACCAAGGGCAAAGAAAATAAAAGAACAAATCAATAAAAGGGACTATATCAAATTGAAAAGTTTCTGTTCAGCTAAAGAAAACATCAGCAAAATTCAAAGGGAACCAACTGTATGGGAAAACATAATTGCCAATGATACCTCAGACAAGGGTTTGATCTCCAAAATATATAAAGAACTAATGCGACTCAACACCAGGGAGACAGACAGCCCAATTAAAAAATGGGCAAAGGACCTGAACAGACAACTCCTTTACTATTCTTAACATCTCTCTGTCTTTTTAAAAGAGTTTATTTATTTATTTTTAGAGAGAAGGGAAGGAGGGAGAAAGAGAGGGAGAGAAACATCAATGTGTGGTTGCCTCTTGTGCACCCCTGCCCAGAAACCTGACTGGGAATCAAACCAATGACTCGTTGGTTCACAGGCCAGCGCTGAATCCACTGAGCCATACCAGCCAGAGCCCCTGTCTATTTTGTACCTACCAATTATGGTTCTTAATCCCTGTACCTTTTCCTCCTTTTCCCTCCCCTTTGATAACCCTCCATATCATCTCTACATATATGAATATGTTCCTGTTTTAGTTGTTTGCTTAGTTTATTTTGGTTTTTGTTTTTTAGATTCAGTTGTTGATAGTTGTGAGTTTGTTGTCATTTTACTTTTCATAGTTTTGATCTTTTTCTTTAGTAAGTCCCTTTAATATTTAATATAATAAGGGCTTGCTGATGATGATTTCCTTTATCTTTACCTTGTCTGGGAAGCACTTTATCTGCCCTTCCATTATAAATTATAGCTTTGCTGGATAGAGTAGTTTTGGTTGTAGGTCCTTGCTTTTCATCACTTTGAATACTTCTTGCCAGTCCCTTCTTGCCTGCAAAATTTCTTTCCAGAAACCAGCTGATTTCTGGAAAGGCAGGGGTAAGTGTCTCTGCCTTTCTCTTGCTGCCTTTAAAATACTCTCTTTATCTTTAACCTTTAACATTTTAATTATGATGTGTCTTGGCATGGTCCTCTTTGGGTCCAACTTGTTTGGGACTCTCTGTGCTTCCTGGACTTGTATGTCTGTTTCCATGGCCAAATTAGGGAAGTTTACTTTCATTATTTTTCAAATAAGTTTTCAATGTCTCGCTCTTCCTCTTTTCCTTCTGGCATCCCTATGAAATGGATGTTAGCACTTCAGGATATGTCCCGGAGTCTTCTTATTTTCTCCTTATTTTTTTGAATTCTTGTTTCTTCATTCTGTACGGGTTGACTATTTATGTCTTCCTTATGTTCCAATTTTTTAATTGAATCCCATCTGCCTTCCCTTCACTATTGGTTCCCTTTGGCTTTTTCTTTATTTCACTTCGAGTAGCCTTCATTTCTTCTGTTATATGTTTGCTGTACTCAATGAATTCTTTGAGCATCCTTATCACCAGTGTTTTGAACTCTGTATCTGATATGTTGGCTGACTTTGTTTCACTTAGTTATTTTTCTGGATTTTTGATCTGTTCTTTCATTTGGGCCATATTGCCTCCATTTGGCAGCCTCCCTGTGTTTGTTTCTCTGTTAAGTAGAGCTGCTTTGACTCCCTGTCTTGGCAGGTCTGTTATATGGTACAAGGTGGAGCCTTAGGTACTTGCCAGGGTGGGGCAACCTGTTCCACCACTTTGTGGTGCTGTGGGGGGGGGAGGAGTCAGAGAGGGGACAGTGCTGCTTGCTCAGCACTCACCCCATTTCCAGTCACTCCACGCACTTCTATATGCATCTGGTGCCCCTGTAGCTGTTGCCCTGGTGGTGAGTTCCAGAGTGGGTGGACCCTCTAAACAGACTCTTTTGAGAGATGCAAGTTTCTTGCACTGCTCCAACCGCCCCTGGTTTTCACAGCCAGAAACTATGAGGCTTTATTTTCCCAGCTCTGAATCCCTGAACTGCGGAGTCTGGCCTGGGGCTGGGATCACTTCCTGGGTGTCCCTCCAAGCTTTTACATGCCACAGGTCAACGTGGGACCACCCATTCCAATGGCCACCACCACCTCACCACACATCCACTCTACCCCGGCTTCCAATTTCCACCTGTCCTATCGATCTGGATGAATATTTCTTCTTTAAATCCTTGATTGTTGGACTTCCATACAGTTCAATTTCCTGGCACTTCTGGTTGATTTTGTTTTAAAGTTAGTTTCTTATGGTTGTGCAAGAAGGCAAAGCGAGTCTACCTATGCTTTCATCTTAGCCAGAAATCTCAATCTAGTATTAATTTCAGATAAACATTTTTTTTTTTTTTTTTTTGGCTTCACTACTTTATTATCAGAGTCTAGCAGAGGATATGGCACGTAGTATGGACTGGATAACTATTTGTTCAAGGACTATATTATGCTACCTCAGTCAATATCAAATAGAGATCATCCCTTATAATATATATTAGAAAATTCATTAAAATAATGTAAAAATAGAAACTATTTTTAGTAATAGGAATTGGCTATGTAATAGTTGGCCTTAAAATTCATTTTAGTACTAGACAAAGCAATGGGAATTCACTTTCATTTCAGAAGTATTTATATTCTTTATCTGTTATTAAAATTTGTTTTTCTAATACATTTACATGCAATATTATTTTGTATTAGTTTCAGGTGTACAGCATAATGGTTAGTCAAATCATATACTTTAAAGTGTTCCCCCTGATATTCCCAGTACCCACCCGGCACCATACATAGTTATTACTATATCATTGACTATATTCCCTATGCTGTACTTCACATCCCCATGATTCTTTTCTAACTACCCATTTGTATGAGAAGTTTATTTTTAGTTCAACGGTGTACCATGCCAAAGTGAACTGAAAAGATCAAGTAGCTGTTGTCCACGTTGCCTGGACACTTTCCCTGTCTTCCCATGACTGGCTCCTTCTCATCTTTCCCCCTTTATGCTTCGGCTAAAATGTCACTTCCTTCAGGGCCTTCCTTGACCCTTCCATCTAAAATAGCCCCTTCTCCCCAGTTGGTTACTGCAGTCCCCTACCCCTTTCCTCCACAGAACTTACTGTATTCTACAGATACATTGTTTATTTGTTTACCTGCATGTTGAACATGACATGTGTTCTGCCCCCTTTGGGGTAGGACACCAGGGCTAAGTAGAGTATCTGGTCTATCTCCAGGGCTCAGTGAGTGTTTATTCAATGAGTGGATAAATAATCAAACTTGTATAGTGCCCAGGGACATACAGCTGCCTATGATGACCTTAGACTCTAATAGGCATTTGAATATAGGTTGTACTTGGAATGGCTGTGGATGGGGGGAGGCAGTCAGAAGAAACACAAGACTTTAATATTACTTATTATCAATCCTCTGCTTAAATCCTCAGACCCACTTCCTTCCATCTATGGTACTTACCCTTACTTTCCTCAGCTATAAATGGCAGCACTAACATCCATTTGATGCCATTAATAAAAGTCAAATTTTTAAAAAATGTTTATTCATTGGTGAGAGAGAGAGAGAGAGAGAGAGAGCGCATTCATTTGTTGTTCCACTTATTTGTACATTTATTGTTGCTTGTATGTGCCCTGACCAGGGATAGAATCTGTGGGATCTGCTACTGCTAGAGGGCCAAGAATCTTCCAGTCTCATGGAGAAGACAGAGCCTAAGCAACACTGTTTACTACTGTTAATAAATTTCCACATTTTCATTTTATTTTCTTCCCCCAAACCTCCTGAATAGAATACTTTGTCAGTTTTAAAGAAATGAGGTAAATCTATGTATTGATACAGAATATTTGGCAAGATATATTGTTGTTAAGTGTAAAAAGATGCAGAACAATGTAAATGTTATGCTATCATTTATATTAAAGGATATGTACATACATGTATATATAGAATACACTTAGAAGACTACAGATGATTTATAGTGATTAATTCTGAGCAGGTAACTTTGTGTGCAAGTCAGTGTGGTTGAGAGACTTCATTCTTCGCCTTTTTGTATTGTTTGAATTTCTTTTTTAGACATATATGTATATAAAATAGGTAATTATATATAACTTTAAAAATCATGCATTTTAAATCATAAAGTTGAAATGGAAAGTAACTGGTAAGTTAGTCTGAGCATTCTCATATTGACTATTATTAAAACTCTTAAAAGGAAAAGAAGAGCACATTATGATTATGATTATGATTATTAGGACATACCAGTTAGAATATGAGGTAAATATTTTCAATTTTCATATGTCTCTATACTTTTTAAATAAAGAATTATCTTATTGTGTTTAGTCCAGTTTCTTTCTCAGAAGCAGAGAGCTGGTGTCCAATAGTTTGGCATCCAGTCTTAGCTCTGCCGCCTAGTTATGCACCTTATAAATTATTTAAACTACCTCAGCTTCAGTGTTGTCTTTAACATGTGAGAGAACAATAGTATCTATTTTTTTTAGGATTGTTTATGAAAACTGAAGTAAGTAAAGCAGTTGAAGGGATTAGCCCTCTCACAGACCCAAGTAAACACTTGTTAAGTGTTATTAGAAAGTGTGTATGATGAAAATAGAGTATAGAAGAGTAGAGATTCATAGAAGGTCAACATTTGTTGTTGTTTTTTTTTCTTTTTGAATAATGTGGACATCCAGTGATAGATAATAACATTTAGAGAAGTTTCATTTGTGTAATTACCAATCTAGTAGTTTCCAGTTACTGGTTAAAGTTTAAGCCTCCGAAGGATGGCAGACCATTGAGAGTTGATTGGGGATGGATAAAATGGCAGGGCTTCTCATCCAGCCTAGAAGAAACTCTGTTACCTCCTTCCGCTACTTGTCTTCCTGAATGCTCTTACTATTCGTAGTTGTCCCATATGCCACTTACCAAGGTGGAAAGAACTATGGACTAAAGGGAAAGGGAATAGTTCAAGCTTAACTCTAACTAATGAGCCTGGGGATATCAGGGCCACAGTGTCCCTACTAGTATAACAAGAGGCGAAGATCATCTCCAAGTTTTCCCCAATCTAACAATCCAATAAAAATACCATGCATGCTTAGCCCTCTGGTCTCTACCAACTTTATGTCCTGTATTTGCTCCATTCTGATGAACTCAGATTAGGAGGTGACAGAGAGCTTTGAAAAACCTGAACTATTAAACTTCTCCCACAACAATTTTATCAGAAACTAGAAAATGAAATGAAGATTAATTTAAAATCAGTGTTAATATCTGTTTTCTGGAATGTTCACTTTATTATTTACTTTATGAAGAGATGTTTCCATTAGGGGCGGTAAAACTAATTAAGGATGGAACTCTTTTGTAGTTTAAATTTAAAAAGCTGATTTGAATTATTAAGCTCCACTAAGAATATGTTTCATTGTACTTTTGCATCTCCAATTCAAATGATCCAGCATTTTTACTTGGTGTCGTCATTTAACTTACATTTTTCAGCATTTTGCAGAAATGTTATACCTTATGCATAATAATGTTTACAATGTCTTGTATTTGTGGAGCTACTGCTTTGCAGTTTACCGAGAGATTTTATAGTTCAATAACTTAAAGCTAAAACATCTACTATCAAAAATTTGATAATATACAATATAGCTCTTTTCTCTTGTCAAAAATGATGAATTGATAGGTAGGTTAAAGTTTACTTTATAAAACAAATATTGCAAGTTAGCGAAAAATTGTTTAATGCAAAATGGTGTGGCATGTTCTGAAATACTTCTAACTTTTTTCCCACAATAGTGCGTTAAGCAATATTCAAATATTCAAAGAACTTCCTTATTTTAACTTTAAAATGTAAAACAACTTCTCCATATCAATAATAACGACTCTTTGTTTTTCACCAGACAGGGAGTTCACTTCATTATTTGATATGCAACATGGCATTTGGTATAAAGCAAGTTGTTTAACCAGGATATTGAAATCATGATATAATAATATCAAGTCATATTCTATAGAACTAATATTTTATTGAATATAATGTCATGCTGTCATTCATAATAAAACATGTATATTTAGTTTTGCAAAGCAGGACAGAAACAGCAGTAGCAAATTTCATTGTTTCAGTAACTGAAAAGAGAAATTTGAATTTTAATATAAACTCATTTTAGATATTTTAATATCATTCATTTGTGAAAATGTCAAATTGTTCAAACTGGACTGCCTCATTTGAGTAGACTGGAGAAATTCCATTTTGTTTCTTCTTTCCATGTTCTGGAATATGATAAATATAACAACAAAACATTAATTTCTCTATGGAGTAGAAATGCCAAAATGAATCATTCATTCTTCATTCATGAATTTATTCAACAATTTGTTAAGTACTTAACTTTATGTGAGATGTTATGTTAATATTCATAGGAAAGTACTCAGTTTATAACTGGATACTTGCATACACACAGTGGTAAACAATAACTGTTTATACATGGTGGGTCAAACTCCAAGCACCAGAAATAGATACTGTAATGGCATTTTATTTAGTTTATTTATTTATTTATTTATTTATTTATTATTTTTTAATTTATTATTTTTAGAGAGAGGAGAAGGAAGAGAGGCAGAGAGGGAGAGAAACATCGATGTATGGTTGCCTTTCACCTGCCTCCAGCTAAAGACCTGGCTGGAGACCTGGCTTGCAACCTGGTTATGTGCCCTGGCTGGGAATTGAACCAGTGACCTTTGGGTTCGCAGGCTCGTGCCTTATCCACTGATCCACCAGCCAGGGCTGTAATGGGATTTTAAAAATCAGGGAGTAGAGCACTAGAGTACTTAGGGAAGGCTTTGCCCAACTGAAAGATCCTGGGAGGTGGTTGGATTCATAATGGGGAAAAATGTTGAAAGCACCCCAGAGAAGAGAAGCAATATAGAAAACATTAGCATGTCAGTCATGCAGAAGTCATGTCCAGAAGATAATAAGTAGGTGATAGAGCATAGAATGTTATAATTATTCAAAGGGCAGTCTTTGGACCAGTAAATTGGCACCCTGTCAGAGCTTGTAGAAATGCAGAATCAGAATCTGGGTACTCATGTTCAGGGTCTTTGGGTGCTTTGTATAGTAAACATTAAAGACAGAGGGGATGCAAACCTCACTTTAGAAAGAGCTCTGGAAACAGTGAATACCCCCTATACCTCCCCCCCCCCACCACCCATTTCTCAGTGTTTCCCTGTTTGGAGAGAGGTGGTAAGTTGGATCTGATGGTGGAGGTATTTGCACGCCAAGTTAAAAGCTCAGGCCTCATCCATTCATGAATTCAAGAAACATTGATTGAACTTTAAGGTTCAATCAATAAGATAGGCCCTGCTCTTAAGGAGCTCACAGTCTTCTGGGAAAGTAAAGAACCAACCTTTACATATATCTTTGTAGTGAGTTTTAAAGGTTTATAGTAGAGAAAGTAACATGATGTATTCATTTAACATTGAGTACCTACTACATGCAAAATGGTGGAGTTCAGGTATATTTGGGAGTGAAGGGAAACAGAGGGATTAGTTAAGTGACTACTGTCCAATAGTAAGAAGTAGAGGAAGAATGAAGGGGCTTTGGGCATCATGAGGCTGATGGAGGAGCAGAGAAAGGAGCAAGTCTGCATTAACCCAGAGGTTACAATAAAACAAGATAGAATTCATATCATTCAGCAGAGAAATAGGGAAGTTGAGAGAGTGGACCAGGTTATTGGGGTTTTGTTTGCTTTACTTTTTAGTTTAGGGGAGAGATGTTTGGCTTTAGACATGTAGATCTCGAGTAAATATCCCTAAAGGAGCCTCTAGTCAGGAGTTGGAGAGTCAGAACTGGAGCTTAAGAGAAAAGCAAGACTGAAGAAATCATTGATTGGATGTTATGTCTTCCTAGCAACCCATTTTAATCACTGTGAAGTCGGTAGGATTCATTCTGCAGCTCCGAGTCATCTGTTGGTGGCTGGTTACATTTTGTTTTTAAATAAAGGCCCAAAGCCTTTGCTTTCTCAGCTGCAAGTAACAAATACTGGTTTATTGACCTCGATCACAACCATATGTTCGCTAATATCAGTTCATTTCCTTTTCCTGTTAGTGCAACAGAAACAGCAAAACTTGCCAATGCCCATGCTGTTTTTAAAACTCCATTTTCAAAATTCTTCTCTAGTGCATTTTGTAAGCGTTCACGCCTAAAATGCATTGGCTACAGAAACCACAGCTATCCTATATCCTATAAAATTTGACCAACTGTATAAATGCTTATCATAATTAATGCACACCTGGGTGGTTTAAATTCCTCTAAAACTAATTGGGTAATTTAAACATTCAGATTTATGAACTGCTATATGCACTTACTATGCTCTTGGGTTTTTTCCCCCTCAATGTTGATTACCCAAACTTCTATCTTCTGTAGGCTCCATGCTCTGCCACATTTCCTTGTGGGATTAACCTATCATGAGTAGGGGCTGAATGACTTTTGCTGTAGCAGACCTGCTGGATGGAGTGTCCAGGGTGATTCCTGGGTATTGATGACATTACTAAGTAGTAGATCTCTTCTGCCTTTCAGCCATGTTGACTCAGCTCTTATAACAGAGCTTCCATGTTAGTCTCCAAAGAGGTATTTGTGATCTAGGCAAATACATTCACTTTATGGGGAAGACAACAGAGACTGCAAGAGAAAATTTAGAGTTACGGTTCATGGTATGGGCTTTGGAGTTGAGTAGAATACAGCTCATACC
The DNA here is from genome assembly GCA_004026585.1 of Noctilio leporinus. NCBI lineage: Eukaryota > Metazoa > Chordata > Mammalia > Chiroptera > Noctilionidae > Noctilio > Noctilio leporinus. The sequence continues at coordinate 128,029 of PVIW01002380.1, forward strand.
CAGGCTCTTGTCACTTTTAAACCAAGAGATCTGGGCAAATAACTTCTAGAAAAAGCTAACTGGTTTACTTTTATTGGAAGTAATCTATGCCCATAGTATAAACTTCAAACAGTACAAAAGGGTGTGCAATAAAAAATATCTCTCTACAATTCAGGTCTGCCGATTCCTCTGCAGATCAACCACTCTTAAAGTTTCTCATGTAAATTTTCAGAATTCCTATGCACATACAAGTATGATACAATACAAATGTGGCTGTGTAAATGTGCATGCATGTCTATGTCAGTTCCTAGAAGTGGCATTTTTGTCACCTGTATGAGCATTTAGAATTTGGGTACTGCCTGATGGCCTGTCAAAAGACTGCACAGTTGGTGAGAGTGACAATTTTCCTACATGACATTTCATAAAAATGTTACCAATTACATAGATGAAAATGACATTATAATGTAGTTTCTTTAAATATTTTTGAAATATAACACATGGAAAAGCACATTTGAAATATAACAAAATATAAATGTACAGTTCAATGAATTATCAGAGACAAAAAAGGTGAAGAAATAAAATATTAGAACATCTCAGAAGCGTTCCTCATGCTTCCTCCTAATCACTACCCCTTTTTCTTTTCTAGAAATTAACACTAGCGTTGTTTGCTTTTGAATTTACATACATGTGATCATACATAGAGTGCATTCTTTGGTGTATAGTAGCTTCTTTTGCTCAATAATATGTTTATGAGGTGATTTTTTCAGGTTGTGTGTAACTCTAATTCTTTCATTTGTATTGTTATATAGATTTCTAATATGTAAATACATTGCAAAACCTGGGTCATTTACAATTTTTTATTTTTATGAGTAATGCTATATAAATATTCTTGTATATGTCTCTTGATGTACATGCACATGCATTTCTCTAGGGCTATTCCTGGGAATAAGGCACTGCCATAACCATGTCAAATCAGTCTAGCTTCTTTAGAATGAAAGACCACATGCAGAGAGGCCAATCAGTTTAGCCAATGTACCATCTGAATACAGCTATATGAATAATCCCAAGCAAGACCAGAAAAAGAATTGCCTGGCCAATCTACATGATTGTGATGTGTAATAATTGTTATCAGCTTAAATCCATACATTTGAAGCAGTCTGTTACATGGAAATAAGTAATTGATATAGAAATCAGTACCATAAGTGGGGTCTGTTTCTAAAAGAATTATGAATGTAGCTTTTGAGGCATGGAATAAACTCCAACATGATTCTTTGGAAATATACAGTTTTTATGAGTGTTATATTGGTGAAAACACTTCTGTTTTAGACCAAAAGAGACAGAGATCATTACAAATGAAAAGAAACCTATGAGTTTCCAACATTAAGAGGGCAGAAAGCAGGAAGACTTGGTCATGTAACTTGTTTTAGCCATGGGGACACCAGCAAACATGAGGCAAACAAGGGCTTATTCAAGCAAATTGAGATATGCCCTCTTGGAACATGGTTGTTTCAAGTCCTTCAGTTTGGAGTAGTTTATGACACAACAGTTATTACATAACTGAACTATCACCTCCCTTCTACAATGAGATTCAGAAGGAAATAAAGTAATGAGAAAAAAGCTCTCACTTTGGGTATGATAACTGATAAAGACAAGCCAGTCTTTCCCTTAGGAAAAGAAAGAAGGTAAGAGGCTTACATATTCCCTATTGAATGAGGATCTGAAATATGGTCCTGCTTTCATGAACAATGAAGACTGACTGTAACAACAAACCATAGGTTAGGAGAACCCATTAATAGTGTACTTAATGCCAGCCACATCCACTCCAAGGGGACAAATAATGGTGTTAGAAAACATTTGTAGTGATTACCTATGTGTCCTCAGCCCCCTTTCTATAAACTTCCCCCTTTCTTCACCCTTATCTTTGCATATGGTGCATATGAAAGCAAATACTATTCTCCAGTGGGTGCTGTTCTCCTAATCACAGTTTATTAGTGCAAGTTGTGGGTATCTAACTCCAAAGAATTTAGTGTGTGAGTATTCGGAAAGTGGATGCAAATGGTAGGGGTAATTATGAAACAAGAGTGGCTATGAACTATAACTCTAAGCTGATGACTATTGTAGATGAGTGTTGGGCACATGAAGGTTCACTGAAACTAGTGTCTCAATAGAGTGTTTTGAAACTGTTCATTATACTCAGTGTATTTTGAATATTTTCACAATGAAAACTTTTAAAAGCTAAACTGTTCATTTTTATTTTATGCAAGCATCCTTATTTTTCAAGATTATTTTTAAAAATAAATTTAAAAAATAAATATTCTCATCTATAGGTGGAAGGACCATCCTCAGAGACAATGAAACCTTGTCATAAAAATGTAATACCCCAAAACATCATCATCTTTAATATAAGGAGAAAGGAAGAAAAAAAAAAGCATATGTGGATAACCTAGAATAAAAGCACTTAACATCATGTAAAGAAGTAATTCTTAAACTTTTGGGGTCACAGACAGGTCTTTTGAGAATCTAATGGAAGTTCTGGACTGTTTCTTGGGAAGGAGATGCATGTACATACAGATATAAGATTCTGGAAATAATTTCAATAGGTTTGCAGGCTCCCAGAGGTCTATCTATGGATTTGTATATTGCTAGGTTAAGAATGTTTAGTTTCAGAAATGACAAAGTACTCAGGAACAAGTTTAACCAAAGTGTAAGACCTGTATACTGAAAACTACAAGCTTTGTTTTAAAAATTAGGTATGACCTTAAGAAATGAAAAGACATCCCCTGTTCATGGACTGAAAGACTTAATATTAAGATGGCAATACTCTCCAAATTAATCTACACATTCAATGATCTCTGTATCAAAATTTCAATTGCTTTTTTTTTTTTTTAAGAAATGAACAAGCTGATCCTAAAACTCACATGGATATGCAGGGGTCCCAGAATAGACAAGACAGTCTTGAAAAAGGAGAACTAAGTTGGTACACACTCATACTTCCTAATTTCAAAACTTACTACAAAGCTGCATGTCAGTGTGATATTGGCATAAGGATGCACATACATCATGGGTTAGATATGTGAGTGGAGAAATAAATCTGTACATTTATGGGCAATTATTTTTGACAAGAACATCAAGACCATTTAATAGAGAAAGAATAGTTTCAACAAATGGTGCTGGAATAATTGAATATCAACATGCTAAAGAATGAATTTGTATTCCTACCTCATACCATATACAAAAACCAATCCAAAAGGTAAAAGCAAAATCTCCAAGACTTGCAAAAGAAAATATAGGTACGCCTCTTCACAAGCTTGGATTAGCATTAGTTTCTTAGATATGACACCAGAAACATAAGCTACAAAAGAAAAATGGGTAAATTGGATTTCATTAAAATTAAAATGCTTTTATGCCTCAAGAGACACTATCAACAAAGTGAAACGGCAACTCACAATATAGGAGAAAGTATTTGTAAGTCATTTATCTGATAAGGGTCTAGTACCCAGAATAAAGAATTTTTAGAACTCAACAATAAACAAACAAATAACACTTTAAAATTGGCAAAGAATTTGAATATACATTTTATCAAAGAAGATCTACATAGCCAATAAGCACATGAAAACATGCTCAATATCATTAGTCATCAAGAAAATTCAAACCAAAACCCTGCACATCACATGCATCAGTGACTCCCAGCCAAGATGGCAGTGTAGGTAGACATGCTTCGCCTCCTCACACAACCATAAGAAGGATCACAACTAACTTCAAAACAAAAAACATTGAGAACTGCTAGAATATTGAACTATAGGAAGTTTGACAACCAAGGATTTAAAGAAGAAATACTCATCCATATGGGTAGGAGGGGTGGGGCTGGGGAGCCAGGAAAGAGGTGACATGTGTGGTGGTAGTGAGGTGGTGGTAGCAAAGCAGCAGACTGGCCAGCAGAATGGGCATTTCCACATTTGCGTGTGGTAGATAAAAACTGGGAGGGACGCTTGGGGAGCAATACCAGCCCCAGCCAGACATGCAGTGCAGAGTCCCAGTGCCAGGAAAATAAAACCTCATAACTTCTGGTTGTGAAAACCAGTGGGGATTGGGGCAGTGGAAGAAATTGACTGTCTCTCTCTCAGAAGAGTCTATTTAGAGGGCCCTCATGGTCCTAGAAAATAAACAAACCAACCCGCTCTGGACAAAAATAACACCAGAACAACAGCTAGAGGGATGCTAGTTGAATATGGGAAGTGATGACACCTCTGCTACATAAAGTGCCACAAAGTGGTGAAATGAGTCTCCCTACCCTAATGAATACCTAAGGCTCCACCCCTTACAATATAACAGATGCATCAAGACAAGAAGTCAAACAGCTCTACCAAGTACACAGAAACAACCATAGGGAGGCTGCCAAATTGAGAAGACAAAAAAACATGGAGCAAATGAAAGACCAAATCAAAACTCCAGAAAAAGAACTAAACAAAATGGAGATAGCCAACCTATTAGACGCAGAGTTCCAGACAATGGTAATAAGGATACTAAAATAATTAATTGAGTACAGCAAACACCTAACAGAAGAAATGAAGGCTACATGAAGTGAAATAAAGAAAATTTCACAGGGAAGCAATAGTGAAGGGAAAGGAGCCAGGGTTCAAATCAATTAATTGGAACATAAGGAAGAAATAATCAGTCAACCAGTATAGAATGAAGAAACAAGAATTCAATAAAAATAATAATAATAAGGAGAGAATAAGAAGACTCTGGGACATATCCCAAAGTGCTAACATCCATATCATAGGGATACCAGAAGGACAAGAAGAAGAGCAAGACACTGAAATTTTATTTGAAAAAATAATGAAAGAAAACGTCCTTAATTTGGCCAAGGAAATAGACACACAAGTCCAGGAAGCACAGAGAATCCCAAACAAGTTGGACCAAAAGAGGACCATACCAAGACACATCATAATTAAAATATCAAAGGTTGGCCCTGGCTGGTGGCACAGTGGATAAGGCACTGTCCTGATAACCCAAAGTTCACTAGTTTAATTCTTCAGCCAGGGCACATAACCAGGTTGCAAGCCAGGTCTCCAGCCAGGTCCATAGCTGGAGGCAGGTGAAAAGCAACCATACATTGATGTATGTATCTCTCCCTCTCTGCCTCTCTCTCTTTCCCTCTCTGTAAAAATAATAAATAAAATATTTTTAAAAATTAAAAAAATAAATAAAATGCCAAAGGTTAAAGATAAAGAGAAAATCTTAAAAGCAACAAGAGAAAAGCAGAGTTACCTTCAAAGGAGTTCCCATAAGACTACCAGCTGATTTCTGGGAAGAAACTTTGCAGGCAAGAAGGGACTGGCAAGAAGTATTCAAAATGATGAAAAACAAAGGCCTACAACTAAAACTACTCTATCCAGCAAAGCTATAATTTATAATGGAAGGGCAGATAAAGTGCTTCCCAGACAAGGTAAAGATAAAGGAAATCATCATCAGCAAGCCCTTATTATATGCAATGTTAAAGGGACGTAGTAAAGAAAAAGATCAAAACTATGAAAAGTAAAATGACAACAAACTCACAACTATCAACAACTGAATAAAAAAACAAAAACCGCCCTGGCTGGTGTGACCCAGTGCACTGAGCACCAGCCTGGAAACCAAAGGGTCTCCTGTTTAATTCCCAGTCAGGACACATGCTTGGGTTGACCGGTGCGGGCCTGGTCCCTGGGAACATGGGAGCATGGGAGAAGCAACTGGTGAATGTATCTCTCACACATTAATGTTTCTCTCCTTTTTTTTTCTTTTTTTTTAATAACAATTTTTAAAAAGATTTTATTACTTTTAGAGAGAGAGGCAGAGAGGGAAGGAGACATCAATGTATGGTTGCCTTTTACCTGCCTCCAGCTATCACCTGGCTGGAGACCTGGCTTGCAACCTGGTTATGTACCCTGGCTGGGAATTGGACCAGCGACCTCTGGATTCACAGGCCGGTGCCTTATCCACTGTGCCACCAGCCAGGACTTATGTTTTTCTCCTTCTTTTCCCATTTCTCTAAAAATAAGTAAATACAATCTTAAAAAAAAAAAAAAAAGAAAGAAAGAAACTGAGCAAACAACTAGAACAGGAACAGAATCACAGATATAGAGATCATAAGGAGGGTTAGCAGTGGGGAGAGGAAAGAGGGAGAATGGGGGAAAAGGTACAGGGATTAAGAAGCATAATTGGTAGGTACAAAATAGACAGGGGGGTGTTAAGAATAGTAAAGGAAATGGAAAAGCCAAAGAACTTAATATGCACATCCCATGGACATGGACTAAGGGGGTGGGACTGCTGGAGGGAAGGGGCATACCAGGCAGAGAGGGGCAAAGGGAAAAAATTGGGACAAGTGTAATAACATAGTCAAGAAAATATATATTAAAAAAATTAACATTAATCATGTAAAAAAATTTTAATTAGGCATTCAATCAAATTTTAAAAAAATAATAAATTGAGATTGTGTGGATGCCTTCAGTCTCCTCTCACACCAAGTCAGCTTTTGTACATTTTACATGTTGATATTTCATGTGAGAATCTATTATAGAAACTAGCTCCACTAATTAAAAAAAAAAAAAGTAGCCCTGGCTGGTGGCTCAGTGTATCGGTGCCAGCCTGCAAACACGAAGGCCACTGGTTCAATTCCCAGTCAGGGCACACAACCAGGGTGCAAAACCAAGTCTCCGGCCAGGTCCGTGTAGCTATCGGCAGGTGAAAGGCAACCATACATTAGTGTCTCTCTCTCTTTCTTCCTCCCTCCCTGCCCTTCTCTCAAAAAAAAATAATGAATATAAAAAAATCTTTAAAAATTTTTTTTAAATCCTTGGGTCCCCAAAGTTGCTTCTCAAATGTAGATATGTGTATTTTTATGGAGAATTTTTTCTTTTCTTCTTAAAATTCCTTACAAGCTATATATACATGGAGATATATATTTGAGACAACTCAAGAACAGTATGAAGAGGGAAGGGAGCATAAGGAGACTAAAGGGTAATGGAAAAAATGACAAAATAAATGGAGCATCTCAGTTTTAAAAAAGAATATGAAATAACAGGAATTACTTTGCTTGAATAAATGGGAAAAAAAATGCCTTTAACACAAACGTACCATCCCCTTAAATATGGAACATTAATCTAAGTTCCTGGCCCTCTAAAAATATCTTATATTTAATTAGTTCTGATATTTTAAATTCCCCTTGTTCAATCAGAATTTTTAAAGGACGGTCTACATGAATTTCATTGGACTTCTTTTCTCTTTATTTTCTCTGACACTCTTTTAAGCAATAGGGAAGGAAATACCAAACTGGCAAAATGTGGGATGTGAAAATGGTACTATGGGCATGAGAAAAGTGCTGCTATTATGTTAGCAAGTTTCAAGTCCTTTCCAAAAAGAAGAACTGAATTGCTAATATCAGTTTTGCTTAATCATGTAATTTTTAAAAAGTTATTTTGCAGTTGTGTATCATTTTGTTTTGTGTTTTTTTTTTTTTTCCGCTGGCATCAACGTGGGAATCCAAGTCACATGAGCTGAAGTTTGTGCTTTTTTCTCTCCTTTTCCTCTTTGACACCTATGTAGGGTACATTGGTATTGTGTGACTCGTAGCAAAGACCTCTTCTAATCATCGTGAAGGTGGGGAGAACCATGTCCCTTTCTTCCCTTGCTTAAATTATTTCAACTGTTTCTTTTTTAGATATGTAAGACCACCTCCATGTTAGAAGTGGTACTTGGTATGATGCAGTGAACTTACTTGGTGATATACTTACATGCCAGATACTCACTATAATATATTACCCATAGCGGCATTGTGAAGTAAAGTTATTCCTTGATTCTTTGTTTTGGGTGGTCTCTTCCACCTGGCAACCAGGGCCCCCTCTAGAGAGTGCATACCTCTGCACCCAGACCCAGTCTGCATTCGCTGGACAAAACCTTGAAGCTCCATATTTTCTGAGCTCTTTCCCTTGATTTTCCCGTGATTTTCCCTTGTTTTTCCCTGTGTGACTTCCAGCTTCCATAAGATATTCACATGCAAGTAAGTATTAGGGGGAAAAAATGAGGTTGTACCCCAGTAAACTCTTTCATTGTTGTTCAGAGGCTTTCTGCGGACTTAACGAATCAAGTGGCATTTCAGATAGCTAGAGGAGGAGAGATTTCTCCCACTTTTAGCTTTCTTTCTTCCAGTGCTTTTCAGATTGTTTTTGCTAAATGGATTCAAGCCTTTCTGCCTTTCTTACTCAATGAAGCTTGCTGACTCATAGTTCACAAAGTTCCCCTGAAGATGATTAGTAAGCAATGTCTCAGCAAAAACTTTGAGGGAGGCTGCCTAACATTATAGGATTTAAATTAGCTGTGTGAAGAGAAGTCACATTGCCTTATCTGTGAGCCAATGTTTCTGCTAAATTCGTTTCTTTTTCATTTAAAGAAGTGCTCACACAAACAAGGAAAAAAGGAGGAATTCACAAAAAAATATAGACAGAATGTAAGAGCTACATTCAGGTCAGCTGGGCTGATGTACTCGTTTTACAAAGAAACTAAGGCCAGGAAGCCAAGTTACCCGAGATCATCCAGCTAGTGATAAACCTCATTTCTCAGACAGCCTCTCGTGACAGCGTGGTCTTCTCCCTTCTTCTTAGAGTAACACCACTTATACTTCTGCATCTGCTTATGTCATTATTCAATTAATCTCACCCCACTAGACTATTACCTTTACAATTGCAGGTGCTTCATCGGTTTTGTTTGCCACTTGGCAGAAAAGTCAGGCTCAATAAAAAAGTTAGTGCTCAATAAAAATATTTGTTGGATGAGTACCAGGTAAACTTAGAATCAACTTTCAGTAAACATAGAATCAACAGTATATTTAATCATTTGAATAACTGTCATCATTCACATATTATTGTATGAATATGCTACTTAAATTGGTCAAGCAAATGTTAGGCCCTGGCTGATGGGGCTCAGAGGATCCAGCACCAGCCTGCGAACCAAAGGGTCACCAATTTGATTCCCTGTCAGGGCACATGCCTGGCTTGCGGGCCAGGTCCCCAGCTGGGGGCTTGCAAGAGGCAACCACACATTGGTGTTTCTCTCCTTCTCTTTCTCCCTTCCTTCCTCTCTCTAAAAATATATGCATAAAATAAAATCTAAGATTAAATAAATAGATAAATTCTATAATTGATGGCCAGCCTATCTCCACCTTGTAGCTGCTCCATCTGGAACATACAGCCTCCAAAGTCCTTATGGGGTGGTGGGGAGAAAACCAGGTGGAAGACAGCCCATTGGCTTTTGAACACTTCAACCTGGAAGTGGCATATGGCATATCCTTTGCCATAATTATAAGGCCCTGTCTCAATGGTAAAAGGGCTGAGATCGTTTTTAGGGAGGAACTAGCTGTCTCTGCTTGCTACTATATGAGTTCATTGTGATCATAGCAACCACTAATATTTACTGAGCACTTACTTTGTCCCAGGCCAAGAGCTAAGTGCTTTATGACATTCATTGCTTCATTTATTCTTCATTACAGACAAATGAACTGTAGGCACTTTCATTGTGATCAGTTTCCAAATGGGAACACTAAGGGATGACTTAATTTGGCCGAGGTTACAATTGCTAAGTGGGATCGTAGATTGGAGCCAATGTGTGAGTCACTAAAGTCTGTGTTCTTAGCTACTCCGACTTAATACCACCTATGTGATTCATCAGAATAAAGTTTTGAAGAATAGCAGACTGATTTTAATAGTAATAGGTAGGAAACATTATAACATCTATTTGTGTGATTATAAATTAAATCAGTTTAGCTGCTCACAAAACATTTCACTGTGGTCACCAAATTGGTGATGTTGCTCCATACCAAGATATCCTCTGTGACACCAGCTCAGTGTCCTATCTTTTAAGTCAATCCTAACACTACCTGGAGATAGCATGAAATCTCATAGGTTAAGGGTTCAATCCCACAAGACTCCTCCTGCCAAAACCATGTACCACCTCAGACCTGAGTGGCAAGCTCAGGTTGTCACCTGTGCTTCTGACCAAACTGCTTTACATCGGAGGTTCCATGACTTCCTCCTTGGGTTCAACTAATTTCTGAGGGAAATACATTTACTAGTTTATTGAAGGATATGACAATGGCTACAGATGAACAACCAGATAAAGGGATACATAAGGTGAGGTTTGGAGGAGGGGAGGTTTGAGTTCAGGGGCTCTCACCACCATGGAGTTGGGGTACATCACCTTCCCAATGTGGATGTGTTCGCCAACCTGGGAGCTCACAGAATCCCCAACTGTTGGGATTTTATGGAAGCTTCTTCATGTAAGCATGATCAAATACCAACTCTATTTCTAGCTCCTCTCCTCTTGAATCACGGTATGGCCTTTCTGCCAAACAGCCTCCATACAAGCAGCAATCTGGGAGCCCATCCAGAGTCACCTTGATATAACAAAAGATGCTCCCGGTGCCCTTATTACTTAGGAACCTAGAAGTATTTCAGGAGTTCTGTATCAGGAACTGGAAGCAGACAACAATAAGTATTTTTTCTTACCTTTATTTTTAGGACAGCCACCCTGAGATATTTAGACAAAAAGGGAGCATGATGTCTGAAACTTGCTTTCAAACTGTTCATAATAGATAATAGGTATAAATACAAAATAAAGAGTGTTGACCGTTAAACAAAAGTTGACTAGAACCCTGGCTGGTGAGGCTCAGTGGATTGAACACCAGCTTGAGAACCAAACAGTTGCTGGTTCGATTCCCAGCCAGGGCACGTGCCTGGGTTGCTGGTCAGGTCCCCAGTTGGGGGCGTGCCAGAGGCAACCATCTGTTTCTCTCACACATCGACGTTTCTCTCCCTCTCTATCTCCTTCCCTTCTTTTCTCTATAAAAATAAAATATTTTTTAAAAAGTTGAGTAGGCATTCTATGATCAAAAAGGATTTACTGGGGAAAAAGAAAGGATTATAATCTGGAACATGCAAATGTGATGAGCCATGTGCAAGTTTTGCCCAAACAAGGGTGAAGGAAGTGTTTACAGAGAGAAAAAAGTTGGGAAGGAGTTGTTATAACAATAGAGCTCTGTTGTAACTCTAGAGTTCTTCCTAAGGGCTCTTATAATGTCATAGCAAGTGTGAGAGCTCTTTTCACAGTCTTTCCAGTTTCTGTGTTAGTCTCTGTCATACATTTTAACAAGAGAGAGATTAGCACATGTAGCAAATCTATAGCAATTGTTGAATCTGTAGTATTCTTGCAACTATTTAAAGTTTGAAATTATTTAAAAATAGAAATTTTTAAATTTTAATTTTATTGTTGTTTTATTACATCCATCCCCTTTTTCCTTCCCTCTGCCCCCCTTCCCCACTGACCCACTCCCCCATAAAGTTAATCCCACTTTTTGTCCATGTCCATGGTTCTTCCATACTAGTTCCTTGACTAAGCTGCTCCCCTCCTTTGCCTCCTCCTCTCCCCTCCCACCTCCCACTCCCTCTGCCCACTGGAGATCTATTCATTGTATTCATGTATCTGGTTCTGTTTTGCTTATTTGTTTGTTTTGTTCATTATTGTCCTGAAACGGGTGAGATCATATGGTATTTGTCTTTCACTGACTGGCTTATTTCACTAAGCATAATACTTTCTAGTTCCATCCATGTTGTTGCAAAGAGTAGGAGTTCTTTCTTTTTTTCTGCTGTGTAGTATTCCATTGGGTAAATGTACCAAAGTTTTTTGATCCAATCATCCACCGATGGGCACTTAGGTTGTTTCCAGCACTTGGCTATTGTAAATAGTGCTGTTGTGAACATCATAGGGGTATATAGGTTCTTATGAATTGGTGTTTCAGGGTTTTTCAGGTATAGTAGCGCAATTGCTGGATCAAAAGGCAGTTCCGTTTTTAGTATTTTAAGGAAACCCCATACTGTTTTCCATAGTGGATGCACCAGCCTGCTTTCCCACCAACAGTGCACCAGGGTTTTCTTTTCCCCACATCCTCCCCAACACTTATTTTTTGTTGATTTGTTGATGGTTGTCATTCTTACAGGTGTGAGGTAGTATCTTATTGTGGTTTTAATTTGCATCTCTCTGATAGCTGGTGATGTTGAGCATTCTTTCATATGCCTTTGGGCCCTTTGTATGTCTCCCTCAGTGAGTTGTCTGTTCAGGTCCTTTGTCCATTTTTTAATTGGGCTGGCTGTCTCCCTGGGGTTGAATTGCATGAGTTCTTTATGTATTTTGGAGATCAACCCTTGTCTGAGGTATCATTGGCAAATATGTTTTTCCATACAGTTGGTCAAAAGCATTTTTGTATACCAATAATGAAACATCAGAGATAGAAGCTGGAAAACAAATCCCATTTACCACAGCAACAAGAAAAATAAAGTACTTAGGAATACACTTAACCAAGGAGGTAAAAGATCTGTACTCAGAAAATTACTGAACATTGAAAAAAGAAATTAAGGAAGATACAAATAAATGGAAGCAAATACCATGTTCATGTATGGAAAGAATTAACATCATAAAATGTCCATAAAAATAGATTTTTAAAAAGATTTTATTTATTATTTTTAGATAGAGGGGAAGGGAGAGAGGCAGAGAGGGAGAGAGATATCAGTGTATGGTTGCCTTTCACCTGCCTCCAGCTAAAGACCTGGCTGGGGACCTGACTTGCAACCTGGTTATGTGCCCTGGCTGGGAATCGAACCAGTGACCTTTGGGTTTGCAGGCCAGTGTCTTATCCACTGTACCACTAGCCAGGGCTAAAAATAAAATGTTTTTGCTTGACCAGTTTGACTCATTTGATTAGGCATCGTTCCACAAAACAAAAAGTCACTGGTTTGATTCCCAGTCAGAGCACGTACCTGGGTTCTAAGTTCAGTCCCCAGTCAGATTCAGTGCAAGAGGCAACCAACTGATGTTCCTCTCATGCATTGATGTTTCTGTCCCTCTCTTTCTCCCTTCTTCCTCCTCAATCTATAAATAAATAAATAAACATCTTTAAAAGATAGAAAGTTTTTAAAAATCATTCACTGATTTCATTCAGTGAAAAAGCATTCACTGATGACTTCAGGCACTTCTCTGGACAAAAGAAAATAAATGTTTGGCAAAGATGTGTATAAGAACTCTATAAATATAATTCACTGTTTTTTGTTTGTTTGTTTGTTTGTTTTTAAAGATTTTATTGATTACTCCCAGGGAGGGGGAAAAGGAGGGAGGTAGAAAGGGAGAAAACTATCAATGTATGGTTGCCTTTCACCTGCCTCTAGCTACGGACCTGGCTGGAGACCTGGCCTGCAACCTGGTTATGTGCCCTGGCTGAGAAATTGAACCAGCAATCTTTGGGTTTGCAGACTGTCACCTATCCACTGAGCCACCAGCCAGGGCTTAATTCACTGTTTTTTTAAAATAAGATTTTACTTATTTATGTTTAGAGAGTGGGAAAGGGAGGGAGAGAAACAATAATGCTCCCCCAACTGGGGACCTGGCCCACAACCTAGGCATGTGCCCTGACTGGGAATCAAACCTGCGCTCCTTTGGTTTGCAGGCCATTCATTGTTCAATCCACTGAGCCACATCAGCAGGGCTTTTTTTTTTTTTTTTTTTTTTTTAATAGTTTTATTTATTTTCAGAGTGGGGAAGGGAGGGAGAAATAGAGAGAAACATCAATATGAGAGAAAAACATCAGTTGGCTGCCTCTGGCATATTCCGACCAGGCCCCTGGCCCACAGCCCATGCACTTGGCCCACAACCCAGGCATGTGCCCCAAGTGGAATTCAAATCGGTAACTTTTTGGTTCACAGGCTGGTGCTCAATCCACTGAACCGTACCAGCCAGGGCTAATTCACTGTTGATGAGAGTGACTGACAGAAGCCAAGCCATGACTGCCTTTTTTTTAACTACAGTCTTTAGATTCACTAGGCTTGGTTTTCAAAGGAGGGTCGTGGTTTCTCTCTCCTTGAAGGTTTTGAAGGAGGGAAGGAAATGAAGTTTTGAGTAGGGTGGTTAGAAGGGGTCATGGGGAGTGGAGTACTATATAAAAATTTAGAAGAAATGAAAATCTCCTTAGAAAGCAAAGGCATTCTGTCCATTCACATTCAAGGCTTTGGTGAAGTCATTGGGAATCAGAAGAACCACCCTTTCCCTTCAAGTCCATTTTCCTTGAAGTGTTAGCACACTAAGTCCATCATTCAACAAAGACCACAGATGCTGGTGACTTCTCACCCTTCCCTAAGGCAGAGAGTGGAGGGGGTGGGGGTGGAGTTAAACTACCTGATAAAACCCATTAAAACAACTCAGTTTTTCCAAAGCCCCTATTCACCAAGGTCAGAAGAGTTTCTGAATCATCAAGAACAGTTCCACAGAAGACAATAGGTCGGGAGAGAGAAATTTGTTTTAAAAAGACACAATAGGTTATAAATCAGAATACTGTAAGAGCGGAGATTAGCTGTGAGAAAGCACAATTACTTATAAACCAAGAGAAATATTAATGGAAGCATAAACATATTTTCCACTCCATAGATTTGTCATCAGCATTTTCGAAAGAGGATGAAAAAGCAGGCTTCCAAATTTCTCTTCTTCTGTAGACATGTTTCTAACCAATACAAATAATGCAGAACAAATACGTTATTTTTTACATTTTTTCTTAAATATATTTTATTAATTTTGCTATTATAGTTGTCCCAATTTTCCCCCCTCCACCCAGTACCCCATTTCCTCCGGCAATGCCCCTCTTAGTTCATGTCCATGTGTCATGCATGCAAGTTCTTTGGCTTCTCCATTTCCTTTATTCTTCTTAACATCCCCCTGTTTATTCTGTAACCACCAATGGGTACTTTTTTTTTTCTTTCACATCCAGACAATTCCCCGTTTAATTACTGCCTTCTGTCAGCTACAGAACAAATACTTTAATACAGGAAAGTTGCTCAGAGCAATGCCAAACACATTGCACATTCTCAATTATTGATAGCTTATTTTTAAAAGAAATAAAAATATTAGCTGAGAAGAGTTGAGATTGACTCCCACTTAAACCATAGTTGTCATCCAAAGAAAGAAAGATTTTGCCTTGCAGAGGCACAGGCTTGGGAGTCTGACAGTTTTGGGTTCAAATCAACCTAATTAGAGACGTCTTGAGTATTTTGTTTCTCATTTCTGACCCTTCCAATGTTTTTCGGGTCCAAGATTCTCTGACACCAGACAAATAGCTGGCTATTTAGATTTTTGCCCAGGATAGAATAATGGTGAAGAAAGCCAACACCAAAAGGTTAACACCTTTTCCCGGATACTTGGCCTTGACAGTATGGGTATCTTGATATCCTTCATTGCATAAAGGAGCCAATAATAGTATTAAACTGGGGTGGAGTTATTGGGTGGAACAAATGAGTTAACAAATGGAAAGTACATCATCCATTCAGTACTTTGTTGGTACTATAATCCCCCTTATCTGTGGTTTCACTTTCAGCATTAAAGTTACCTTCAGGCGACCATGGTCCAAAAATACTCAAAGGAAAATCCCAGAAATAAGCAACTCATGAATTTAAAGTTGCTGGCCTTTCTGAGTAGTGTGATGAAAACCCAAGCTGTCTTGGCCCCTCCCAGAATGAGAATCAGCCCTTTTTCCCAGTGTATGCACATTGCATATACTTCCTACCTCTCAGTCATTTAAATAACTGCCTAAAAATGATCAAATCAACAATAATGGTAACCTAGTGCTTATGTTCAAGTAACCCTTATCTTACTTAATAATGACCCCAGTCCTGGCCAGTGAGGCTCAGCTGGTTGGAATCTCATCTATAACTGAAACATTGTGGATTTGATTCCTGGTCAGGGCACATACTATTTTTATTTATTTATTTATTATTTTTAGAGAGAGGGGAAGGGAGAGAGGCAGAGAGACATCAATGTATGGTTGCTTTTTACCTGCCTCCAGCTACAGAGCTGGCTGGAGACCTGGCTTGCAACCTGGTTATGTGCCCTGGCTGGGAATTGAATCAGCATCCTCTGGGTTCGCCTTATCCACTGTGTCACCAGCCAGGGCTAGGGCACACACTATATTGGGTTCAATCCCCAGTCCAGGCATGTCAGATGCTTGGTTCCCTTGGTTCAGGCACATACCAGAGGTAATCAATTAATGCTTCTCTCATACATTGATGTGTCTCTCCCTTCCTCTCTCTCTAAAAGCAGTGAAAAAATGCCCTCAGATGAAGATTGTCAAAAGGTTGCTGGTTTGCTTTTCAGTCAGGGCACAGGCCTGGGTTGTGGACCAGGTCATCAACTGGGGGTGTACAAGAGGCAACCAATTGATGTTTTTCTCACATATCAACACTTCTCTCCCTAAAAATAAATACAATTTTAATTAAAAAGAAGAAATTTTAAAAATTGTTCCAAAATGTAAGAGTAGCAATGCTGGCAACTTGTATATGCCAAAGAGGATCTATAAAGTACTTCCTTTAAGTGAAAATGTGAGTACAATGCAATAAGATATTTTGAGACAGCGAGACCACATGCACCTAACTTTTGTCATGATGTATTATTATAATCAATCTATTTTATTGCTAGTTGTTGGTAATCTCTGACTGCTTAATTTACAAATTACTTTATCGTAGGAGTGTATAGAAATAAAACATAACATACATGGTCATGCATCTCAGAGAACCTTTTGGTCAATGGTGGACCATATATATTGATATGAGGACAATCCCATAAGATTATAATGAAGTGGGAAAATTCCTATTGCCTAGTGACATAGTAGACAAAATTGCCTAAGGATGTATTTCTCAGAATTTAACCTCTGATTAAACAGAGTATGGCTTGTGTAGGGTTCAGTGCTATCCATGGTTTCGGAAATCCATTGGGGTCTTAGGATGTACCCCCCTCTAGATAAAAGGAGGCTACTGTCATCAACAAATGCTAGCTAGCACTGTTATAGTTATGTTACGTCTGTGGGGACCAATTCATCTAGTTTGCCCAGGGCTTGTTTAACTTTTCAGTTTTAAAACTGAAAGTCCCTGGCCCTCTTCGGCAGCACATATACTAATATTGGAACGATACAGAGAAGATTAGCATGGCCCCTGCGCAAGGATGACATGCAAATTCATAAAGCATTCCATATTTCCTCAATTGAAGTTTGTGATTTTTTTTGTTTGTTTCATTAAAGTTTAAGAAATGGAAATGGGCAACAGTAGTGAAGACATATTTTAGCACTGAATAGATTATTTTTAAAATTTAAATATTTGAAATATGAAAATAAATAAATAAAACTGAAAGTCCCAGCTCTGGCTGGTAGCACAGTGGATTAGGCGCTGGCCTGCGAACACGAAGGTCGATGGTCGAAGGTCGATGGTTCAATTCCCAGCCAGGGCACATAACCAGGCTGCAAGCCAGGTCTCCAGTTAGATCCGTAGCTAGAGGCAGGTGAAAGGCCGCCATACATTGATGCTTTTCTCCCTCTCTGCCTCTCTTCCTTCCCCTCTCTCTGGAAATAATAAATAATAAAATCATTAAAAAACAAACAAACAAACAAACAAACTGAAAGTCCCACATCGAGGAAAAACCCTTTGGTCAACGCAAGTACACTAGACTAGTTTTGCCAATTTACTTTGGAAAGACTGCTACAAAAGGTATGTTCTATATTAGCACAATCCATCAGTTGGAGTCAATTCTTAACAGCCTGTTTCAAAGCCTCCTTTCCAAAGTGCCTTTCCGGGATCATCCTAGCCCTCACTCCATATCTATGCATAACTAAGTTCCCAAACTCTTTTCTCATGTCTATTTCTCATACACAACGACCCAGGCTGTTTCCTCATTTACCTCCCTTTTAGACTATTAGGGCCAAAGGGCAGAAGTCTTGCCCTGATTTTGCATGTGCTCAATCAATGCTGGTGGGCTGAACTGAATTTGACTTTCCCGGTTTTGAACGGGAGGGTCAGAATTAATTTGCCTCTGCATAGTATTTCCATAAAGGTGAGGCTTTTCCCCCAAATAGATAGTGCTTTGTAACCTTGGGCAAGTTACTTAACCACTCAGTGTTCTATAATCATGTTAGTTGTGGTGTTCCTGATACCGTACTTAGGAAAAATTGGATTTGGAAAATGATGGAGCTGAGATTTTAATACAAGTAGTCCGTCTCCAGCCTTCAGAGCCTAGGCTCTTAACCATTTTTCTTGATTTCTTAAATTAAGAAAAAGAAAGAACAAAGCTGTTAAGAGAAAATCTAGGTAGAAATATAACAGGTAACTGCATTTGCCTCAAAGGAAGAATACAGACAGGCACAGCAAGGTCGATAACTTGCAGATTCAATTTTAGTTCTAGATTTTGCTGCACTCACCTTCAAAAATCTTCACTTTTTTAAGTGTAAGAAAAGTGGAGGAAGGTACAATTTCTTTAAGTTTTCTGTTGAAAGGAAGCAAAAATTCAACCTAGAGACCTGCTGTCCTCTCCTACCCACTGTCAAATGTTCATAAAGATATACTGAGTCAGATTTGATTTTCTACCAAAACCAAATTGGGAATTGCAAGAATAGAAGAAAAGAAAGAAAACATTCTTTGAGACTGTTCTTTCGATCCTAACTTTTCAATATCCTGGATATATACTTATTTTCACACTGAGTTGTGTATGTCTTTAATTAATTTTTGTTCCTGTATGGCTCTTATGAGTAAATTGAATGACATGCGTCTCCAAGTGAACAAATATAGTCGAATTTTTTACTGAGACCAACAAAATAGACACTGGTAACATTTCTGAGGAATTGGAAAGATAAAAAAAAAGTTTCAACACATTAGTTAAAACCAAACAAAACAGCAATGAAAAATAGTCTTAATTACACCATCCACACTCTTCCAGTATCAGCTTCTTTTTCACAAGTGTCCTTAGCACAGAGAAGACTTTCTATTTCTGTCATCTCGGTAAGTTGTATTTTTCAAAGAATTTTCCCATTTCATCTAAATTTTTAACTTATTGGCATAAAGTTGTTCATTACATTTCCCAATTATTGGTTTTTAAAATCATCTTTATTGAAGTTCATTTGCATACAGTAAAAATCACCAGTTTTACATGCACGATCAGTTTTGACAAAAGTATAGTTAGCAGTTACATAATCATCACCACAATTATGAGATAGAACATTCCCATCACCCCCCCAAAATTTCCATGTTGTTCCTTTGCAGCCACTGTCTTCACCCAGCTCCCAACCCTACATAACCATTGACTTGGTCTCCGACATTACAATTTTACCTGCTCTAGAACTTTATATAAATAGAATCATATAGTGTGTTATTGTTAGTCTGGATTCCTTCATTTGGCATAAAGCTTTCCAGATTCATCCAGGTTGAATGGTTGTGTACCAATAGTTTGTTCCTTTTTCTCCTGAGTAAAATTCCATTGGGCTATACCTGGTTATAGTGCAATTTGTTTATTCTTTCATGAGTTGACAGGAATTTGGGTTATTTCCAGTTTAAGGGTATTATGAATAAAGCTGCTACATTCATTTTCATACAAGTCTTCATATGGACATGTTTTCATATCTCTTGGGCAAATATCCAGGGCTGGAATGGCTGAGTCATATAGTAGGTGCCTATTCAACTGAATAAGAAAATTACAATTTTCCAAATGGTTATGCTATTTTACATTCCCACCAGCAGTGTATGAGAGTTCCAATTACTTCAGATCTTTGCTACCTTTTGGTTAGCAAAAGTTATATATATAATGAAGCGTTCAAATATTTGGTCCCCTTTTTAAACTTGTTTTATGGAAACTAACACATAGATGCAAAGAACAAACTGATGGTTGCCAGATGGGAAAGAGTTTGGGAGAATGAATGCAAGAGATGAAGGAATTGAGAAATACAGTTTGGAAGTTACAAAATAATCACAGGGATGTAAAGTACAGCACAGGGAATATAGTCAATAATACTGTAATAATTCTGTATGGCGCCAGGTAGATACTACCCGTATGGGGGAAGGAATCACTTCATAAGTGCTATAAATGTCTAATTACTATGCTGCACACCTGAAACTAACATAATATTGAGTAATTTAAAATATTTTTAATTAAAAATAAACAATAACACTTTAAACAATAAACTTGAGTTTTAGTCTGCTTGAGTTTCAATTTTTTTATTGTTTTGTTTTGTTTTTTAACATTCTGGCTATAAGTCTTTCATTAGAAATATTTTGTATACAAAGCCATACATTTTATGGCTTGGCTTTTAATATTTTTCACAGGTCTTTTGAAGAATCAACGTTTAAATTTTCATGAAGTTTAATTTATTGATTCCTATTCTTTTAGGTGTTGTGTACTCTTTTAGAAATCCTTGGCTAACACAGGGCATAACATTTTATTTTCTGCTTTAATATTAAAGTTTTATAGTTTTACTTTATTTTAAATCTTTAAATCATTTAGAATTAAATTTTATATATATAACGAGGTGGGTCAGAGTTTTGTTTTGTTTTTTTTTTTTTTTCTAACCTGGATATTAAATTATTCTAGTTTTATTTTACAAAAAAGAAAAATCAACCTTACATGTATATAAGTCTGTTTTTAGGCTTTCTATTCTGTTCCATTAATCTACATGTCCATCCTTATCCCAAGATCACATTATAATATTGTTAACTGTAACATTATGATAAACATTGGGGTTTTTTTTTTTTGGAAAAATTGTTTGACTATTTTAATTCTTTGGACTTTCATAAAATTTTATAATCAGCTTGTCAATTCTCTAAGTTGTGCTGACATTTTGATTGGCATTGTCTAGAATCTATCATTAAATTTTAGAGAATTTGACATCTTAATAACAAGTCTTTTAATTAATGAACATTGTATAACTTTCCAGTTATTTAGGTCCTCATTAATTTCTCTCAACAATGTTTTTAGTGTTCAGGTTTTACATATTTATTCCTAAGAATTTTATGTCTCTAAGTCATATTAGCTTTAAATGATGCTGTTTTTAAATTTCTTTTCTTTTCTTTTTACTTATTGAGAGAGGGGAAGGGGGAGAGAAAGGAGACGTCAAATAACCTGATGTCATCATAACCTGATGTTATTTTCTACCTAAAAGTGCCTAAGGGCAATAGCAAGAAGGATTACCTTAAATACAATTTCAGGTATTAAAATAATAGATTAAAAACTGGGCTGAAATTCCTAGAGGGGCAGGTCTACTTATAGTTTTATTTTAATCTTACTATAAAGACCCACAGGCCTCAACCCAAAGCTGGTGGGGGATCCTAGATGCTTGTCCTGCCAGGAACAAACCACACAGAATGTTTAGTGGCATTAAGAGAGATGGGGGAAAAGTGGGCTCCTAAATTGGTGCATGCTTAAATTGGTATGCTTGAAATACCAATTCTACATTTGAAGAATTTAGAAATTGAGTTCTGATTACAGGCAAGGCCTAATAAAGAACACTTTCATCACAACCCACAAGTAACCAGTATCAGAAGCCTGTGCAATCAACTGGGATTCTCCCTCTTAAGGAGAATCTTGGCTTCCTGACCTGGTAATTCATGAGCTGCTCCCTCTGCCTGGATTGTCCTCTCACAGATGTTCACATATCAACAGTTCACTTCTTCATCCCCTTCAAGTCTGGACTTAAATGCTAGCATCTTAATACACCAGGGGCAGATGACCCTATTTGGAAAGGGAACCTCTCTGATTCCTGCTTCTTCTTACTAAGCTCAGCTTTCTATTGTTTTCGTAAGCTACTTACCTTCTACTAAGCCATAATTTATGGATTCATCCTGTCCTTATTTTGGTGCTTTGTTCTCTGATGTATCCTCACCCCTAGATCAACATCTATTTAGTGCTCAGTAGATGTTTGGTAAACGAATAAACGGAGGTACCCCAGAGGTCTCACTTCCCACCTCTCTGCCCAACATCTTATTGAACATTTTGCTGTTGTTCCAACCACAACAAAAGAGGAATATAGTCTTGTCCTCAAGAGGAATTTGAGTAAATATAGCTCCCTTACATCCATTCACTTCTGGTGATAGTTTAGATGTAAATATTGCAGATTATAGTTCCTGGATCTTCCTGCCTGACCATCCTCTGGATCTGCATTCACCAGTAGGAAGGTCTTGTCAGAGGTGCGGAGTATTTTCAGTCATGGACTACCATGCCCTGCAACCATCTCACAGAAGCAGATCACCTCTCCTGGATACATGGATAGTTCTAGAAGGTGCTTCTTTCTTGGCTTCCTTGAATAGCGTCTTCATTTCTGAAAGGTGAATTTTCTTTCTGAATATTCCTTCTTGCCTGTCTTTTTCAGGAGACTCT
The DNA here is from genome assembly GCA_004026585.1 of Noctilio leporinus. NCBI lineage: Eukaryota > Metazoa > Chordata > Mammalia > Chiroptera > Noctilionidae > Noctilio > Noctilio leporinus. Next base: position 150,253 of record PVIW01002380.1, read on the forward strand.
GAGGTTGGTTTTATTATTCTCCTTGCTGTGTAAGGGGAACAATATTATCTTTTCCTTTCCAAGTTCCCAAAGGACTGTCACACTAGACCTAAGCTGATGGTGATATTTTGAAATACACACATTCAGACATATTAGCATCCAGTACCTCAAATCTGACAATTACATCTTTAACTTTGTCTTCCACAGAACATGTAGAAATTCACACCATGAATAAGAAAGGAAAAAAAGAAAAAAACAAAACAAAACTGAGCTCTTTGGTTTCTCAACTAACAAAGTAAGATAGCAAAGATATCCTACCAAATATAGTTAAAACAAACTGGGCCTGCTTTTGCATTTTTCTTTTCTTTTTAAATTTTATTTATTTGTGTTCGTTTTGGCAGCACATATACTAAAATTGGAACTATACAGAGATTAGCACGGCCCCTGCGCAAGGATGACACGCAAATTTGTGAAGCATTCCACATTTTTCTCACTCATTACAGGACAATAGTGAACAAAACAAACAAACAAGCAAAACAGAACCAGATACATAAATACAATTAATAGACCTTCAGTGGGCAGAGGGAGGCGGGAGGGGAAGGAGGAGGCGAAGAAGGGGAGCAGTTTAGTCAAGGAACTAGCATGGAAGAACCATGGACATGGACAGCAAGTGGGATTGACTTTGTGGGGGAGTGGATGGGTGGGCAAGAGAACAGAGGGGAGGAAAAAGGTCATGGATGTAATACAACAATAAAATTAAATTAAAGAAAAATGTTACTTATTTTTAGAGAGGAGAACGGAGGGAGAAGGAGAGGGAGAGAAACATCAATGTTAGTTGCCTCTTGAATACCCCCAACTGGGGACTTGGCCTGCAACATAGTAATAGAACAACAATAAAATAAAATACATCAAAAAATTAATGTTTTAATTGATAAAAAATAAAATAAAATCCAAAATAAAAGTAATATTACAACATTGATGAGCATTTTCATTGTTCAAGGCAAAGTTGTTTCCTTAGAATTTCCTTTTTTTGGTATCTTACCTATTTTGTAGATGGCCTTGTATATATCCTTGTTCTCTGTCTGTGGTTGTGTGATAAATAAATGATAGATGGACAGATAGTAGAAGGAAGGAAGGAAGGAGGGAAAGAAAAGAAAGGGAAAAAAAGAAAGAAGAAAGAAAAAGAAAGAAAGAAAACAAAGAAAAAAACGAAAGAAAGAAAAACTGCTTAAAATATATTTAGTTAATTGTTTTGTTTTGAACTCTTTAAAAAGCTCTGTTACGTTGTCTTTGATTTTTATTTTTTAATTAAAAAAATTTTTCACAGTCCCCCACTACCACAAATGATGCAGTCGAGTTTCCCACATTTGGGGAAATCGTAGGGCTCAGCACATTCGGAGTGCAATGGATAAGCTTCGCCCTGGGAAAACCACTTTCATGATCATGGTATCTCCCCTGCCAGGTAAGTATCAAAAAGTTCTGTTATATTTTAAGTGGTTTTCTGGGCTTTACTTTTTTCACTGAACATTATTGTTCTATGTCATTGCATTTAGCTATATTTATCCATTATCGTTCTCCTTTATTATTCCATATTGTGGACATACCACAATTTATTCATTCTCTTGTCAGGGTGTATATAGGTGTATGAGTGCATGTGTTTACCTATCTGTCTTTGTGAGTGTAAGGGTGGATTTTTATTAGTTTTGTGTAAGAGGAGTTTACTCCATTGGTATGAACACTAGTAGAAAGCTATTAAAGTAATTACGGTAAATCCATGGAAAATATTTGTGCAACCTAGTTATTGGGAAGAGACACCAGTGTTTAAGTCCTGGCTCTTCCACTTACCAGCTAGCCTAAGTGTCCCAGATGTGCTAAAATGGGAGCAGTGTGGTTATTAGCAGTTACCGCACAGCATATTTACTAGTCCTTCTGCCCTATCTCAATAAGGCTTTTCAAGAATCCTTTGCCATAAAACAATTATTAATGATCAACTTCTTATTCTCATTCATAGTCTCACTCTATGGAAAAGGAAGAAAAGTCAGTTGAACGGTTTGAAGTCTGGTTGTGTAGGAGGGGGGATGGGGAGGGGGGGCAGGGGAGAGCAGTGGCAGGAAAATGGGATAAATGTAATACAACGACAATAAAACTAAATTAAAGTACACACACACAAACTAAAGTCTGGTTGGAGTCAGGTTTGAAAAACTTCACCTTTACCTTGTGTGACCTTGAGTTAGTCACTTAACCTCATTGAGTCTCTACTTCATCTGTAAAGTGGATAATAATGAAATGGGATTTCACATTTGTTGGACATTTATCAAATGCCAGGACTATCCAAAGTACATTACAGGGATTCACTTAGATTTTCACAACAGCACTATGTGGGGAAAAAATCATTGTCCACATTTCGCAGAGAGGATACTGAGAGGCTGTCCAAGTTCACACAGAGCTGGAGTCACAATATCACCTCAGAGATAATAACACAGCATCATTGTGAGGGTTAAATAATCTATTATGATAACATATATAGAATTAAATATAATGACAAGATTAACACAAAGGACAAGATCAGGTGTAAAAGGAATTATACTGAATATACTGATAAGGGTCTTACATTATACACGAAATGGTATAATCATAACCAATGGTAGGCTGATTAATTCAGAATGAGTATTATAACCCATGGAGCAACCACTAAACATGAATTATGGAAATAATTTATGACCTGAGAAAGTTTTTAGCACTTTTTTCTCAGTCTAGCAATATTATTTGCTTATTAGATGACGTCAGGCACGTTCAGGGTTGTATGGCTCTAGACAGTTATTTGCTTATTAGACGTTCAGAGATCTTACTACAATTAAGATCCAGTTCTGTTATCTCCTAAGAAAATTTCAATTTGACTTAAAAATTGCAAAGTAACAAGAGATTGAGTTTAGTCTCCCTTTTACTGGGTTCTGAAGTTCTCTTTTCTCAAAAAAATGCCATCTTCCACCTGAAGCTTGGCACCCTTGGATTTATAGACACCAGCACATCTGTTGCTTAAGATTTTCTAAAATAATCTCATTTGCCACTGAGGACAATGAACTTCTGCAAAAGAGAATCTGTCAGTCAGGGAGGGATCTTTCTTTAGAGCCCTTATTACTCAGCTCATTTCTGCATAGAAGGAAATATTGGTGTCTACCTCCCAAGAAGATGGTGTGTGTGTGTGTGTGTGTGTGTGTGTGTGTGTGTGTGTGTTGGTGACAAATCTTTCAAGAGACAGTCCTGAAGACATTAAATTAGAAAGCTTTGAAAATATACTACAGCAGGAGCTCCTACACTGGGGTCCTTTGGCTTCACTGGGAGGGTTCGGCTGTAAATGCATGCTGGTAGCCTTTTCCTGGGGAATGAACTCATAGTTTTCACTCATTTCTTGAGGAATAAGAGTGTTGACCTGTTCTAATATGCTAGAAGGACCAATGTGACCGTCTTTCAAGTTGCAGAAAGTATTTCCCCTGTAGCCCTACAAAGAACCCAAAATGGCCTTTCTACTTTCTCATCTGTAATACGCAACCATGTCAAAAAAACAAAACAAAACTCACTGGCTTTGCTAAAGAAGTTCTAACAGCAAAACTGGCTTCCACTCAACTCTTTTTCAGGATTCGTTTATTCAAGTCTTGCAGAATAAAAGCCTAGGGACACTGGTTGGGGAACACGCGGATTAAGAAAGTTTACTTGTTTTTCCATTCATTTCAAATATGTACCGAGCGTGTACTACTATAAGAATCTGCTAGGTGCTAGGAAGACAGCCTTGAAGTCCATTAGATCCCTGGTCTAATGGAACCTAGCCTGCAGACACAGGCTCAGCAAGGAGGATGAGAGCACGAAGGCAGTTTGGTCCAAATCTGAACCCAGCTAGGCCACCTCTCACTAGCAATCGGCCTTAGGAAAAATAATAAAATGTCTTTGAGCTTTAGTTTAGGTTCCTCCCCTTGTTAAGTGGGGCTAAACTGGTAACTATGATCACAGGTCATTTTTAGATAGTTTTTTTTTCTTAGTCTTTTGGCTTGATGTGTGTGGGTTGAGTTGGATCCCCCTTCTTCCTCTAACTTGGCCTATTGGCTCACAGGTTCATTTTGTTCCAGACACCCCCAACCTCGCCCTCCTTTCCCCTGCACACTGAGCAAGCCGCCCCCTCCCGTCCTTCGCTTGTTTCTATGTCTTGAAGAAACCAAACTGATTCTCACCTAAGGCTCTTTGTACTTGTTTCCTCTTCAAGAGACACTTCTCTGGATCTTCGCATCTCTGCCTTTCCCTTGCTTATTTTTTCTTACACTTGGATTTCGGCTCACACGCAGTCCTGCCAAAAAGAATTCTCGAGACTATTCCCCAGGACCACGTACTCTCTCGCCATCACCTCTCTTTAATTGTTTTCTTGGCACTTAACCATTACCTCATAGTTCTCTAGTTGGTTTGTTTTTAAGTCATTTCTCCTCATTAGATCTCATACAGGGCTGTCAGGCCTGGACACAAACACAGTGCTCAGTAATGCATACTTGTTGAATAAATGAACCAAGTAAAAACATGACCCCCACAAAGGACGTAGATTTGGGGATGGTGTGGATTGAAAGCTCATCAAAAATATGGATTATACACAACATCTGCATTTCAGAAGGAGGGATGCCTGTTTATATTTGCATAACAAATAGGTCAGTAAAGTCCTTGATCTAGAACAATAGTCCCTTATCAACGGCAAAGCAGAGAATCTCTACCCCACCCTCAAGGTTTTACAGAAAGCTCTTCAGTGGTTTTCCCCCTGGCTAAATGCGACTTCTATTAAAATGGCAGAAGCTTACGGTCAGTCAAGGGTGGTGCAGACTCGGGCGAAGGAGAAGGTTATTTCCTGCTGGTACTAGTGGATGCTAGACCCGCTGAACAGGTAAGACGGAAAGGGTAAACGGGCAGAGGGGTCGACTGGGAAGGACGTGCGTTATAGGTGGAGGGGAGCGCCTCAGTTTTCCATGGGAGACACTGGCCCCACGGCAGACGCAACAACTTCAAGCCTTTAGGGCTCTGTCACCAGCCGGGAGCCTCTGCTAACCATTCCTGGAGCCTCTGCTGGATCCGAGCGTGAGGAGAAGGCCGTACCATGGATCCCATTTCCTCCTATTTTGTTTTACATATTTTTATTTTGAGTGTACCATTTCCTCTTAACCGAATGACGGCCCATAAAACTATGGCTGGAATGAAGAGCCTCAAATGCCAGATCACTAACTAACGAAGGCGATCGGTGAACGGCGACTCTAGTAAAGAAGTCTGAGAGGAGAGGCAGATCTGGAAGGCTCAGAATGAAAGCTGTTCGTAGTCTAAACGAGAAAGGCAATATAAGGTCTAGAATCAGGGGGTAAGTAACAGGAAAGGAAAAAGATGGACAAGATAGTTTCCGGTGGAGCTGTGTGGGCTTGCGGGGGCTGCGATTTACGCTGGGTGGGGGCGTCATGGGGTTCTAACACTTTTGGCCCATAGGATACAAGCTATTCTGCAACTCTTCAAAATAATAGCCCCGGGTGCCTATTGGCTATATCATGAAATAGAAATTGTGAAGGCACTGTGTCTTTTAAAAAAAATCCCCTTTTGTAGCACTTCCTTAAAAAACAGCTATTTAATGCAACTCTGCCAGTGAGTTCTTGACAGTTCTGTCTTAACGATTCTGGTATTAATGAAACATCTTTGTAAAAGGTTGAAGTGTCTTCCTGGTAAGTGTTCAGCTTATAATTTTCGAAATACCTTGTAAAATTGTTATTAATTATCTCCTTTGGTCTGAGTGTTTTTCATTGACTGCCTGTTCCGATACAAGAAATATTAAGCAGTTGAGTGATCAATACAGTTTTCATTTTTTTCCCCCTATGAGCTTGCTACTTTTAAGAGTTGTGCTAATTTCGTGTGGTATTTTAGTCAAAAGGGGAGCTTCACACTCTTATATTTGCTTTGGCGCTTATAAGTCAAAGCATATTTATTTCAAAGTGATCGACATGGCTTTTTAAAATTCATTTTTCCCAGCTTTACTGAGGCATACTTGACATAACATTGTGTAACTTTAAAGGGTACAACATGATGATTTAACATAAGCATATATTAGGAAATGATTACCACAGTAAGATTAGTTAACACACCCATCATCTCACCTAGTTACCTTTTTTATGACTTTTCCTTTCATATTCGCTTTTAACTGACCTGATACAGTGATTTCAAAGAACTGAATTGAATTTAAATGTTTGACAAAAATGATGTATCCTAGGTATGTATAATAGTGTCAGATCATGCCAGCATTGCATTACACAGTGTTAAATATTAAAATAAGCTCATTGTGCTTGCAGGGTAAATGTAAGAACTTATATAAACAGTTATTCGGTGTGCTAAATGATTAACATGCTCTTTCTTGTTATGTGGGTTTGTGTGTCTGTGTAGTTTTACAGAAGGTAGAGTTAAAAAAAAAAAACACTTAATGTGGGTCTGTGTGAAAATTGGTTATTTAAAACAATCTAAATTACTTACAGAAATAAGAAAGTAGATAATGTAAAATTATAGACCAGAGTTCTTAACTTAGGCGTTTTGAAAGTCCATGGATATGTCTCAAAGAGTGTATTTTATTTGTAATGTAAGTCTACCTTTCATGAGAGAAAAACCATGACTCACCAAATTCCCTGAAAGCTATATAATGTCAGAAATTTTGTAAAAATCACTGTATAAACAAATAGCTATGCTAAGATAAAAATAATTTTGATTTTCAGAATTTTGAAATACTTGAAACAGTTTTGAAATACTTAAATGTATTCCTAAGTCATTTCCATAGTTTCTTTTAGTCAAGCTTTTTAAATTTAAGAAAGTTTTGCAATGATAGAAAAGCAAAAAAAAAAAGTAGAAAGTTTTGTAGAAATAAAATATGCATTCATTAAAATAAGATTCAGATTGTACTTCTGCTTTATATAAGACATTTCTAGGAAATATTTTGAGTAAGAACTTTTAATTCAGAGGCAAATTGGAGACACTGATTTTGTTTTTTAAATAATCTTTTTCAGAATTGTCAATTAATGAAGTATGGTAAGTTGTCATTTAAAAACTTCCTTATCCTCTATTTTGAAAATAAAATATATGAATCAGGTTAACTACATTATGAAATGGTTTGCCAAGTAGTTTTAAGTCTTAGAGCACTGGCTGGTGTGGCTCAGTGAACTGAGCGCTGCCTGTGAACGGAAAGATTGTCCCTTTGATTTCCAGTCCGGGCACATGCCCTGGTTGTGGGCCGGGTTCCTAGTTGAGGAGGTGTGAGAGGCAGCCAACTGATGATTCTCTCACGAATTGGTTTCTCTCCCTCTCTTTCTCTCTTACGCATGGTTGCCTTTCACCTGCCTCCAACTACAGAGCTGGCTGGGGACCTGGTTTGCACCCTGGTTATGTGCCCTGGCTGGGAATCAAACCAGCGACTTCTGGGTTTGCAAGCTAGCACCTTATCCACTGTGCCACCAGCCAGGGCAAGAGCATTTTATTTTAAAATAATAATTAAGATTCTGTCTGATTAAAGATATTTCCTTGATCCCCCCTTTCAAATCAGTCTCTAGCTATGCTGAAATTTTATAAGAATGTTAAATGCTGCACTATAGAATGAATGCTGGTCTCTAAATATTATATTAGAGAGCCACAGATCTCAACCAGGGTCAGTTTGGTCTTTTAGGGTATATTTGAATATATTAGAGACTTATTTTTGTTGTCACAACTGTTGGAGCACTGTTGGCATTTAGTGAATGGTTAGAGGCCAGGGATGCTGCTAAACACCTGATAACTCCCAGCACAGCCCCCCACCCCAGAGATTTAAACCACGTAAAATGTCCGTAGTGCCATGATTGAGCAACCGTTTTTTATATCAGAAAAATTATGTTCAATTGGTAAGTTCACAACTCCAGAGCTCTGCCGTTGCTCTAACAGGCTGGTGTTGAACAAGATAAGCTGGGTCAAGCTTTTGAAGATGCTTTTGAGGTCCTGAGGCAACATTCAACTGGAGATCTTCAGTGCCCCCCAGGTAAGATGTCAGTCCTTTCTTCTGCTGCTACATCAAATGACTTACTGGTAACATACAGTACATATGTACAGTAAGAATAATGGAATGATTAGAACAGAGAATACCATTTCTACCCAATACATCTAGAATTAATTCTAACAAAGGCAAACTGAATCCATTAACTAGCCTAAATCAATCTAAGGCTAACATAAAAAATGCAGAGAATGCAGAAAATGACATTTCACACAAGAATACTAGCACATAATTAATTTATCTCAAAGACCTTCCACCCATCCACAGGGAAAAGTAAGTATTCCCCCCTACCCATTATCCTATAGACTTTTTAGAAGTAGAGTCTAGATGAGGTGCAGAAATTTTGACAGTCGAGTTTACAGAATATTGCAGGGAGTTCCAAGAGTAAAAAAAAATAATAATAAAATTATGGGGTCTTGGCCTGCAAAGAGCATGTACTCTCGTAGAAGAAGTGAAACATGTAAAAGAGTATCTGTAATACCAGCCTGACACAATAAACACTGCAGGGAAATGCAAATTATTAAAAATACTTGGTGGGAGCAATTGCATATGTAAGGGTACACACACAGTCACACACACACACACACAAATTTATAAACTTTATGTTTTCCAATTTCGTTCTGTTTCTTTATATTAGATTACAAAAACTACTTGACTTTCATCAACCACTGTTCCCACGCCAGAGGAAATCCCAGCTGCTATGGGGCGCTGCCTCCGGAGGAGCCTGCCTATAACTGGAGAACAGTGATAGTGAGTACACGTACCAGGACACTGTCCCTCAGGCAAGGGCACATTTCCTACGGGCACCAGCCTTTCACTTGGCGCTGGCACACACGCTAGCTGAAACTCAGTTAAAGACAGCGCTGAATGGGAACGGATTTACTCATGTCCCCTGTCCCTGCTGGAAATGTGACAGTCAATGTGGGTGATGATGAGAAATGTCATGAAGAAGGAAGCTGCCCTTCATCATTGCTCTTCCCACAGCTGGAGGCTGGCTTGAATAACTTCTATAAAGAGAACCCCCCCCCCCTTTTTTTTTTTTTTTGGCTCTGACTGGTGTGGCTTGGTGGGCTGACAGTTGTCCTGCAAATCAGAAGGTTGTTGGTTCAGTTCCCTGTCAGGGCTGCGAGTTCCATCTGCAGATGGAGCACATAGGAGAGGCTTTTTCTCTTTCTCTCCCTTCTCCTCTCCCTAAAAGTAAATAAAGTACTTTTAAAAAAGAGGAGGCCTAACAATAAAATTTAATAAATAAATAAATAAATAAATAAATAAATAAAACGAGGAGGCCTTTTAAAGGTCTGACATCACTGCTTCTCTTTAGTTCATCTGGAAAATTGCAACAACGACAACAAAAAAAGTTATGATAGTTCTGTAAAAAGCCAGAGGGCAAAGCCCCAAATGTCATTCTAGCAACCTGCAAAAGGAAATGTCCCTACCACCCATCTCTCCATTCGTGTGTTCTTTTACATTGTTTTCTCCTTTTTTAATGGAATTTTTTTTTCCTGTTTAAAAAGATTTTGCTTATTTACTTTTCAGAGAGAGAGGAAGGGAGGGAGAAAGGGAGAAAAACATCAGTGTGTGAAACGACATGTAGATGGGTTGCCTTGCACATGACCCTAACTGGATTGGGGTGTTGGCTTACAACCTAGGCATGTGCCCCGACCGGGAATTGAACCAGCGACTTTTCTGTTCACCCAATCCACTGAGCCACACCAACCAGGGCTACATTGTTTTCTTAATGTACCCATCTCATTAAGGCAGCCTTAATGTGATGGGGTGTGAAGAGAAAATGATTTTTCTTTTTCTTCAGTCATTACCTGCAACTAGGTAAAAAGTCCTTTTTCTGATCCCATAAATTGTTCTCTCACGGTCTTTCCACGAGACATTTCTTGGAGGAGGGTTTTGGGTTCCAGGGAAAATACAGGATGCCCAGTCTTTCCATTTGCTAAATCTGGCAACGTGCTTTCACGTCAGTTCCCACCCCCTGGTGTCCATGTACCACACTAGCTCCTGGGCACTTGTAGGGCAGCCCCCTTGTATGCGGTGTGGTAGGATTGCTGAAGTCCAGCCCAGTCCATGGTGCGGAATTAACCCGCGGAGACCCAGCCATCCCTGTCGTGTGTAATGGTAGAAGCTCAGGCTGCTGCCTGCTGTCCCCTCTCTTGACTCTGGGCTCCTTTGCCTGCCATCTTTTTCCTCTTTCTCCTGGATAAGAACCCAAAGCAGGGATGGAGGCCTATCTTCCTTTTCCGCTCACACCTCAGTTTCTAGTAAGGATTCTTTCAGATTTTTCAAGATTTTATTTATGTCGAGAGAGAGGAAGGGAGGGAGAAAGAAAGAGAAAGGGAGAGAAACGTCCATGTGTGGTTGCCTCTCGTGCGCCCCCAAATGGGGACCTGGCCTGAAACCTAGGCATGTGCCCGGACTGGGAATCAAACGCGACCCTTTGTTTCAAAAGCTGGCTCTCAATCCACTGAGCCACACCAGCCAGGGCTTAGATTTTCTTTCCTTCCTTCCTTCTTTCTTTCTTTCTTTCTTTTTTAATTGGATATTTTTAGAGGGAAGGAAGGAAGCCATCCCCCCTGTCCTTTCTCCTAGGGGGAGAAAAATACAGAGCTCACAAACCCAAAGATTACCCTCTATCCCGCGGTCCTCTGCATGTTGTGCTAGTTCTGTCCCGGGAGATAATTGGCTCCCATCGAGGGTAGTGCGTTTCAGAATTTGGGAGATGTTTAGCACTCTTGCCCCCAGCTTTTGACTTCAGCCACTGACTGGGGGGCACATGGAAAGTCCCACTTAATATCCTGCTGCGTTGCTTTTATAGAACAGTGCGACGGACCTCTATTTTGAAGGAAATTATCAGTCTCTGCAGAACATTTCTGAAAACCAGCTGGTACAACCTCCTGTTCTCCAGCAAAAGGGAGGAAAAGGTACGCGGACCCATCACTCCTTGTGTAGGTAAAAGAACCAGGTCTCTCTCAAAGCAGCTTTAAGGGGACTTCATATGTAAGTTTGGAAGTGTATTTGCAAAATAATCTCTAATCACAATTGCGCATCATTTACTTAGATTTACTGAACCTCTCCAAGCAGTTCATCTTGGGTGAGCCTTCTTATTACTCCAGAGATAGTATGAATCTGCAAAGTATCCAGTTAGCTCAAAATAAGTGAATAATGTGCACATATTTTAAGTATAGAAGGAGGAACTTTTTCATAAGTTACTTTAACAATCTTATTTCAATTGTGAAACCCTTGGGATAGAAATCATCTTCTTTATTAATTTTCCTGCAAAATATTCTATAATAATTTGGTATTTTATAAATCTGAAATCCTGATTGTATAAATCAAGGTGATGATGATTTCACCTAACAGATGGGCATAATTAGCCTCTGATGGCTAACATGTGAGCCACACACATCACGCATTCACATATTCTGTTAAAGGGATTGAAAATTATTCCAAAGTTTTATAAGGCAATTTGATAACACCTATCAAAATTCTATAAAATTTTTAAGTGTTTATGTCTTTTGACATTTAGGAACTATGTAACTCATTGGTTGGTTGTAAGCTCTGGGTTAATTGTGTGAACCTGGGCAAATTACTTAACCTTCTGTACTACATCTTCCTTATTCAAAAAACAAATACTATTTATTGTACAGACATTGTAAGATTGCTGTAAAAATTAAATGAGGAAACCCATGTAGAACACTATGCTCATAGTTTGGCACTGTGGATAATTTCTCAAACTACCATAGATGTATACATACACACATACACACACACACACACACACACACACATATATATGTATGTATATATATATATATATGTGTGTGTGTGTGTATATATATATACATATGTATGTTTATAAAAGTAAAAACAAGGTCAACTCACCTACCATATTTGTTGGTATATATAAGCTGCATATCAATTTTACAATGCAATTTTTTTTAATGATACTTGATCATAGTTAATTATTTTAAGTGAATATTTTTTGAAAATTTGTTTTGTTCTTAGAAAACTGTATTGGATTCTACAATTATAAACTTCTAAACATGCAGTGATAGTCTAGTTCATTGAATAATGTACAAAAATGACACTGAAAAAATTAATTTGTATCATGGTATTTAATTGGTATTAAATATTGAACTGTCATAGTAATTTAATATAAGGAGAATAACACTTCTACCTCTGTTTAGCTTGTCATGCATTTTAAAAAATAACTTACTCACTCCAGGGTGTGAAGCCTTTATCTTTCCGTCGATGTGTTTTGTTGTGGGGCTTTGCTGTTAGGAGACATTATTCACAATTTTCTGTTTAGAACTTTACCTTCAGCCTGAAATAGGGTAGGGATACGTTTGAAACAGAATAAAATAATAATTTGGGAATTCATTGTTGGGAGAAGTACATGCATAAAGTAGAACATATATCGCTATTGAAAGGCATGAAGATGTATCTTATATATTGATAGGGAAAGAACTGTAATCTACTTTTACTTTTTTGTTTTAATCTTTTTAAGTTCTGTAATTCAAAAATAGTAACTCACTTTTTTAAAAAAGTGAAAATATCCTTCTCTCCCCATGCTATGCCCTAGAAGTAACTATTGTCAATAGTTTGGTTATTTCCTCTACCTATAGTTAATTTCTGTATTGTCCTATGATTTATGATACCTCTTTTATTTTTAAAAGTACAAAATAGCATACCATTTGTAATTTTTAAAAGTTACACATATTTGTATGGGCAAAAAATAAGGAAAACTCTTTCTACAACTATGTAGGTTAGACTGGAACTTTTATTTTCACTTTATGATTCTGTTTTAATCTCTTGCCATGAGTATTTAATGCTTTTATTTTTATTTTAAATATAAAAATGTAAACAGTTTTTTAAATAAAATGAGGATCCATTATAATTGACTCGAGCACTGGATGAGAGGCAGGGTTTGTTTAAGGTTGTGACTTTAATTCATGATGTGTTTTTGGTAAGTCCCTTTCATTTCTCAATTCATAAACTCAAGATAATTTAACGCAAAAGATAATCTTTGTACAAACCTTTGAGGTTTTTGGATGAATGATGACTGATGCAAGAGGATTATCCCCTAGGGGCTATTTAAAGCAGTTTGGGAATCCACTATGCTACTTTCTCAAGGGGAAAATGGAATTTGGCCATAGATTTTTTTTTAGCTCCTGACAGATCTGGTGAGTCATGGCAGTTGCAGGCCAATTTAGAAGTCACAACATGGGCTGTCACCTTCATTGGGCTAAAGAAACCCAATAATAATAATTAAAAAAAAAAACAAAACAAAATCCACAACTAATCTTTCAAAGTTCCCTGCCTAGTTATTCTGAAATATAAAGGGCTGTGTTCCTAAAAAAATAAAACTCTTGTCTCTAGCATTTTATGTAACAGCAGTGAAAAATGCCCATTGCCATTGCCATTGTTCATAAACAACAATGTCAAAATGTCACGAAGACTTCTGGACATTTTCCACCCCAATTTTTCCTATATTTTTAAAGAAATAATACAGGCTCAGAGTTCACGGGTTTTTTTTGTTTTTTATTTTTATTTTTTTGTTTGTTTGTTTGTTTTAACCTAAGTCTTTGTTATTGATTTCACTTAGATTTGAGTAGTGTTTTGCATTTTACACAAACGGATTCTGACTCTTCACTTCATTTGACTTAACTCATTTGAATAAACACCTTCCAATGACTTGCTTTCTGAAAGTGGCTTCTTTTTTTTTTTTTTTTTGAAAATGGCTTTTAAGGTACTCTTGAAAACCATTAAACTTTGCCATCCATTTTTCTCATTTTTGTTGATCTGTAGAAAGTTTAACATAAGACATAAAACTACTAGTTAAGATTTAACTGGAAAGAAAGACCAACTGACAAATGACTCAGGTAAAGAGGGCCCTGGCTTCTTTTTTTCATCGAAGGATGATACAGAATTTTTGACAACTTCTCCAAAAGAGCAAGAAAGGTCCAGTTGAAACTTCAATAGGCCAAATGAAATTAACCCTTGACTTTAGAGTCTCATAAAATGATGTCGTAAATGCACGCCTAAGGGGGTGAGTCAGACCTTTGCCGACTGAGGATGTTAACTGTTGCAGCAATGAGTGGAGTATGACATGGTTTTTCCTCTTTTTTTCTGTTTCTTTTTCTTTTTTTTAGGCAGGAGGAAGCTCAGACTGTTTGAATACCTCCATGAATCCCTGTGTAATCCCGAGATGGCATCTTGTATTCAGTGGGTAGATAAAACCAAAGGCATCTTTCAGTTTGTATCAAAAAACAAAGAGAAACTGGCCCAACTCTGGGGAAAACGAAAAGGCAACCGAAAGACCATGACTTACCAGAAAATGGCCAGAGCACTGAGGAATTATGGAAGAACTGGGGAAATCACCAAAGTCCGGAGAAAACTAACTTACCAGTTCAATGAGGCCATTCTCCAAAGACTCTCCCCATCTTATCTCTTGGAAAAAGAGGTCTTCTACTCACAGTATGTTCAGCCTGATCAAGGATATCTAAGTTTAAGTAGCTGGAATACAAGTTGTAATTATGCATATGCCAATTACCATGAGCTAAGTTACCCTGATTGTTAAATGTAGTCTTATATGTTATGTTTTTTTAACATCAGAAATCCCTGAACACCTGATACAATATAGAGATGAAGTAATGTAGAATTGTACACTTGAAACCTATATAATTTTATTAATCAGTGTCACCTGAATAAATTCAATAAAAATTAAATTAAAAAGAAATCCATACAAATATCAGAAGTTTTCCCTTAAAGCAAATGTTGAAGAGAAGAAACTATTGTTTCTATATTTTAAAAATTAAATAGCGCATAACCTATAGTAACTTGGTGAAATGTTCTGCCAGTGAACAGTGTTAAAAGGACCAAGTCTCATTTGAATGAGTAGACTAAATGTCCTCTCTCTTACTATTGTCTGTGCAATACTTTCTTCTAGATTAACAATGCCAGTAGTGAGGATTGAATTTATATATTTATCTAAACATTATTTTCTTGCCATTGCAAACAAAAAAAATGCCTAATAGATATCTGATGGCTTTAACAATAAAACAAAAACTAATTGTGATGATAGTTTATTTCATGCTAAAACATTTAATGGCTTTATGTTTTTGAACTTTGTGTTTTGAACTCAGTGGCTATTTTAAACTTATTTGAACTGCACTCAGACCTCATGGTTTGTCACCTTGTGGTGCCAAAGAAAAGAAGGTCTGTGGAAAATGCCGCTTAAAGAAAGCTTATATCCCCCACAAATTATTTCCTTGCATTTCTTCCCTAGAGTTGATCCAGAAGCTAATGTTTCTGCGCTCCTTCCACTCAGCCACAGGGAGGTGCTCTTGCCTTGTTATCTAACTGGCCTGACCTTGGAACAAGACTTTTTTCCCTGGAACTAGCCCTGCTGAGGCCAAACTGCAATAGTTGAAAGGGGGTGGAGGGGGGAGAGGAGGGACTGACAAATGAATAGAAATTAGCAAATAATAAACCCAGAGAGAAACCAGAATTTAGTCAGTCTGGCTTGAAAGCTATGGTTTAACCTCCATATTCCATAAGAAACCTTAGGGAGAAATTGTCTT
This sequence comes from Noctilio leporinus, assembly GCA_004026585.1. Lineage (NCBI taxonomy): Eukaryota > Metazoa > Chordata > Mammalia > Chiroptera > Noctilionidae > Noctilio > Noctilio leporinus. The sequence continues at coordinate 165,889 of PVIW01002380.1, forward strand.
TCTTCCTATGCGGCAACTTCATGCATGTGCCATAGAGCTCCTTAGCCTACCAGGGCCATTTTTGTCCAGGTAGAGATCCCCCTGAAGCCTGCCCTAACCAATTTATAACGTTCCCATTCACCTCATTTTCTTTGTGCCCTCCTGCTGTCCTTCCTTCCCCGGGGACCCTTACCAGAGAACATGTGTGGGTTATAAAACAAAAAGCAACAATCAAACTCAGGTTATTGGAGTGGAAGGAGGTAGGGGGAAGACAGAGGATAAATGGGGTCGAATCCATGGGAACAGAAGGAAACTAGACTTTTCAGTGGTGAGCACACAATTGAGTATACAGATGTATTATAATGTATACCTGAAATTCATATAATGTGATTAACTAGTTCAATAAATTTAGTAGAATCTTTTTTTTTAATGGCAGATCCAAGGTGACTAAGTGGAGGCTAACTTGATATTGCCCATCTCAACATGTCACCTGGGCTTTTGTTACATGTGTACTGAATGTGTACATCCCAGATTCACGTTGAAACCTATCTCCAATGTGATGGTATTTGAAAGTGGGGTCTTTGGTAGGTGATTAGATCATGAGAGTGGATCCCTCAAGGATGGATTTAGTGTCCTTATAAAAGAGATGTGCAGGGGCCTCTTTCTTTTTCCACTGTGTGAAGGAAGACACAAGAAGACCACTATCTTTGAACCAGGAAGTGGGCTCACCTTGATCTTGGACTTCCAGCCTCCTGAACTGTAAAATAAAATTCTGTTTATAAACCACCAGCTTATGGTTTTATATTGTAGCAATCTGAACAAGCTAAGACAGTTTCAGTTAGTGCTAACTTTAAAACAGGACTCAGCAATGACACTTATTCGCCCACAAAGAAAATGTGCTTTATTAAATATTAATTTAAAAAAACATTCATTTTACCACAAGGATTACAAAGAGGAAATGGTGAAGAGGGTTTACAACACAAATCATTCGCTCAATTTAATAAAATTCCCTCAACATTTTCTCCCCTTAATTCCCCCTATATCCAATACTAACTTGTGGGGCTCATCTGGACAATTGTCCCAGAAGCCCCCAGGCAGTTCCAGCTCTGTCATTGCTGGGCACACTTGCTTCCTCTTGGGCAGAAACCAGGCTCTGTCTTTTGCCCAAAATGCATCTACCAAAGTCCATTTTCACAACCAGGCCCTTCCTCACGAAGACATCCCATACTGTTCAAAGACTGTAACTCTTCATATATTATGGGAAACGGTATTTTATTTTAAACAAGGTTTCTTTTTTGCTACTGCCCAAGGACAAGGGAGGGAGGCTTCTTAGCCTTGACTCCCAGCCCCTCTGTCCCCAGTGATGGTGTCCCATCCTCCATCTTGTCACTTTTATCCGGTTGAATGGCTCGCTTAAACTCTTCTCCAGTCAGTGGGAAGCTCCAAGAAGCAAATTCCATCCAATTACAGTGCATCCCCTGGGCAGCTTTCCAATACTCAGCCTCTTGGCTCAGGTATTAAGTATTAAATCTTTCCTTCCAGGTACTTCCTGTCAGCACTTCCATTAAATCCCAGGATCCTTCTTTACCCTCTTGCCCTGGAGCCTGATGTCTTTCTGGTTAATGTATCCTCTTCTTTTCCTACAGTTCTTTCTATTCATAAGGCATAAGAAAGTGCTGAAAATGTTTTCTTTTTCCTTATCCCAGCCATGTTAATGTAAGAAATATTTCATGTCAGCCCTGGCTGGTGGCACAGTGGGTAAGGCACAGCCTGCAAACCTGAAGGTCGCTGGTTCGATTCCCAGCCAGGGCACATAACCAGGTTGCAAGCCAGCTCTCCAGCCAGCTCTAGCTGGAGGCAGGTGAAAGGCAACCTACATTGATGTCTCTTCCTTCCTGCCTAAAAAAAAGAAAGAAAGAAAGAATAGGTAAATTAAAAAAAAAAAATCCCATGGGCAACCCTGTTCAAAGTCATCTTCTTTACCAAATTAAGGGGGGAAAAATGCAGGAAGTGGATGGCAGCATTAATACTAATACATATACTGAAAAACAACCAGTATAATTTTCTTCCTCTCCCTCTTCTATTCCCTCTTTCTGCTACGCTGTGCTGGGTAGAATATGGCATCTCTGGGTATCCGGTGCTAAGTGAAATAGAAGTAGTTCCTTCTATCATGAAGCTTCAATTCTACTGATATTTAATCACAGATTTATAAATTCTGTTAATATTTAACACCAATTTGCTCAATAGCTTACTGCTGAGCAATTTCTTGCTTGTGCTGGCCTGGGGATGTTTATAGTAGGCTGGCATATGTGAGCCCTATAAGAGAGTTGGGGTCTAGACTCTGGATTGGTCGGTTTGTATGAAAAAATCGCACCCTCTAGTGGTCCTTTGTGATCCCTGGTTCTGTCTCCTGGGATAATCTTCCAGGTTTGGTTTTGTTTTAAGGTGATGTCTGAGACCCATATTCAAAAGGTGTATTTCTTTCTCTCTTTTTTTTTTAAAGATTTATTTATTTATTATTTTTAGGGAGAGGGGAAGGGAGAGAGGCAGGGAAGGAGAGAGAAATCAATGTAGGTTGCCTTTCACCTGCCTCCAGCTATGGACCTGGCTGGAGACCTGGCTGGAGACCTGGCTTGCAATCTGGTTATATGCACTGGCTGGGAATCGAACCAGCGACCTTTGGGTTCGCAGGCCAGCACCTTATCCTCTGTGCCATCAGCCAAGGGCCAAAGACGTATTTTCTTAGTACTAAGTAGCACTGTATTACAAATAAGATCAGAAATCTATTATTGCCAGTGCCATATTTTAGCATTGGCTACTGAAAACACTCAACTTCCTGGTCCTAATTTTCAAAGCATTCAACTTTCTTGCTGTAGCTAACTGAAATCAGCTTTGACTCCCTGAAGTACTCACTGGAATTTATTGCAAGATATTACATTGCTCACAGAATTTTCAAGAAGACTGAAGAACATGCCATCTTTGGGTCATGGAGACCCAAACCACATGAAAGATCTGGTCAAGTGAGAACACCACTGCCGCTGTTACCAATCACGAGGTGCCTCAAACTCATGTCACCTCACATGTCATTGAACATAGCTAGCAGAGGATCATTGCTGCCTCCAGAAACTCACTTGCTACAACAGCCATTGCATTCAAAGATAGTGGTCTACCATTCTTGCTTCTATACATCATGGATGCCTATTTAAATTCTTGGAAGGGGGCTTCAGATTGGCTGAGGCTTGCTCGTGTGCCTATGTTGGCTGCAAAGAAAGTTAGAAAAGCAATTATCTGGAACTTTCCATTTTTATATGGGAGACGGTCATCCCACCAAGATTTGAAAGGTCAAGAATTCCCCAAACATAGGAAGGGGTTCAGCTGCTGGGCAGCCAAAAGAATGACAAAAGTTCATTTGATTTTTAGAGTACAATAACAAAGATCAGAGCATGTATAGTTTAATTTTAAAGACCTTTGACCCACCTGGCTAATTTCCCAAAATTCTCTTTGTTTTTAGAACTTTTGTGGTCATAAGAATTTAAATAGTCTCTAAAAGCTTTTCTTTATCTTCCTCAGAAGGCAGTTTCAGCACAGTATTTAAATTCTCTAAATATTAAGTAAAACTATAACACATTTCTGTAACTGAAGCTTATGTAAGAAGTTGAAGTCTTCAACATTATGGAAGCGTTATTTATGTCTGTTTTGCTAGTTCAGGAAGTTTCTATAATGTTCCAATTTCATGGTTTAATTTTATTAGGATGAAGTTTGTAGAACTCAAAATAATATAATTAACCACTTACAACTATAAAAGATAACTTCTTTACAAGAACATTTTTCTGGTTGACAGAGCTCACTCTGAGGATGTGAGGGGCACACTGAAAGTGTTGAGGGTTTATTGGCCCTTAGGAGTAGCTCTTAGTCAATGACAAATGGGAGTTCATAGATACTTACCTCTGCTTTTTTACCCTTTAATTGAAATAATGCTGAGAAGTGTTCTTACATTTCCCACTTTCTCTAACGCTGTTTCTTGGAACCTCCTCTCAAACTACTAACATTCTTGTTCTTGTCCCACTGTCAGCTTCTGGAGGAGGGATAGGCCTCAATTCAAGTCATTAAATGACTCAAGTGTCTTCTGACTGACTATTCAGACATGTTCATTATGGATGAGAGCAATGGACCAGCACTTAGAGCTTACTGGAATACTAATATGCTATCTCTGTCTCTCTCTGTCTCTGTGTCTGTCTCTCTTTCTCTCTCTCTTTTTTCTCTCTCTCTGTCTCTCTCTCCAACATGGGTGTTAGCAGCTTCATTTCCCATTTGTAGGTGAAGAAACTGATGCTGGAAGAATTTATATCTGTTTTCTAAAGTCATCCAGCTAATGAAGTGTTCCATTTTTGTTTCTAATCAGGTCCATCTAATTCTTTCTACTATGCCATACTGCCTGCTGATGTAAAGACTATCTTAGGTATAGGTTAATATAGGTTCTCTACCTGTGACAAATCCAGACCTTCATAACATTATTGTTCTGGAGAAAAGCATTTGCTAATTAACAGAAGTCATATATAAAATAACCACCAACTCCCCATTGCTGTTAATGGGAGTATACATTACTACAACAGTTGAGAACAAGATTTTAAGTGAAAAATTAATGTATTTAAAAAAATTAATGTATTTTTAATTTTTATCAATATATTATTTTATCATGTATGACATTTGAACTTCAACTGGTTCTAAAGGGCTTATAATGAAAAACAATAGCACCTTGCTCCAACCATCTCTTCATCAAGTCTTGCCTTCTGTTGGCAACCATTCCAAATTTACTTAGTTATTTCTCTGTATTTTTGACATACATGTAAAGAAGTGCAGGTTGCCCTGGCTGGTGTGGCTCAGTGGATTGAGTGCCAGTCTGTGAACCAAAGGGTCACCAGTTTGATTCCCAGTCAGAGCACATGCCTGGGTTGTGGGCCAGGTCCCCAATTGGGAGCATGTGAGAGCAGACATTAATGTTCCTCTCCCTCCCTTCCTCTCTCTCTAAAAATAAATAGTCTTTTAGAAAAAGATGAGCCCTGGCTGGTAGTGGCTCAGTGGTTAGGCTCCAGCCTACGAACCCAAAGGTCATTGGTTCGATTTCCAGTTAGGTCACATAACTGGGTTGCAAGCCTGGTCTCCAACCAGGTCTGTAGCTGGAGGCAGGTGAAAGGCAATCATACATTGTTGTTTCTCTCCCTCTCTGCTTCCCTCCCTTCCCTTTTCTCTAAAAATAATAAAAATAATAAATAAAATAAAATCTTTAAAAAATAAAATAAAAATTTAAGAAAAGATGATATGATTGGGAGGCAGTTATTACTTTGGGAAGCCCAAATATCATCACTTGCAGAAGAATATTCCTGGGAAGACTATTTCTCTAGAGGAAGCCTGGAGACACAAATGCCTAGTTTTGGGGGTTATCAGAGCAGGTTGAATAAGGGTCTGGGGATCACCATTCAGTAAGCAGATGTTTACTTAATATTAGGGTTTTCAGCTTCACACTCTACCCTACCATTCAGCCTAAGTTAGAGCCATTCTGATCCAATTTCTCCACATTAAAAAAACCTGTCATCTACAATTAACTGGACTGTTAAGTTTCCTTCCTGGATAGAGAACCTGGGGATGAAGCTCTTTCATTTAGAGATTTTTCAAGTAATCACCCAATTTTCAACCCTATGTTGTCCTTAGCCTTCCATGATATTTACCTCCAAATTTTGAACTTCTCAACAGAGAAATCAACATATGAGCTTGATTTTATAGTTTCCTCTTCTGTATACATATGGGCTAAAGTTTCTCTTCTTGGCCATGGATCATTAGTAGGCCTTTTTTTATTGTCTGTTTTCCCTCTTAGTTCGTTTGGTGAGTTTTAATATATATGGACATTTCATATATAAAATTATATAGACTCAAGATGATATTACTCATCAAGAAAGGATTTATCTTAGTTTTGGTTAAAAGCCAGTCAGGCACTATGCTAATTCAAGACTGGGTTTCAGGCTTTTTAAGCTATAATCAATCTCTTTTATATACTATCTCCTAAGGTATAGTCCTGCATATATGTTACATTTCATTTTTTGTTTTACTTTTTTACTTTCTTTGGTTTTTAATTATATTGATTATGTTATGATAGTTGTCACAATTTTTCCTCTTTGCCCACCTCCACTGAGCACCCCGCATTCCCTCAGGCAATCCCTCCACCATTGGATGCTGCATTTCCTATACTGTACTTCACATCCTAATTACTACTCCGTAAGTAGCTATTTGTACTTCTTGATTCCCTCACCTCTTCACCCATTTCCCTACATCCCCTTCCATCTGCAACCATCAAAATGTTCTCCACATTCATGATTCTATCTCTGTTCTTCTTGTTTGCTTAGTTTGTTTTTTAGATTCAATTGTTGATAGCTGTGTATTTATTGTCCTTTTATTGTTCATAGTTTTGATCTTCTTTTTCATAAATAAGTCCCTTTAACATTTCATATAATAAGGGCTTAGTGATGATGAACTCCTTTAGTTTTCTCTTATCTGGGAAGTTCTTTATCTGCCTTTCGATTCTAAATGACAATCTTTGCTGGGTGGAGCAATCTCGGTTGTAGGTCACTGCTTCTCAAGACTTTGGATATTTCTTGCAATCCCTTCTGGCTTGCAAAGTTTCTTTTAAATAGTCAGTTGATAGTCTTATGGTAACTTCCTTGTAGGAAAAACTAGCTTCTTTAACTTTAACCTTTGGCATTTTAATTATGATGTGTCTTACAGTGGCCCTCTTTGCATCCATCTTGTTAAGGAGACTGTGTTTCCCCAACTTGTATGTGTATTTTCTTCACCAAATCAGGGAAATTTTCAATATTTTTTCAAATAGATTTCTAGTTTGTGCTTTCTCTTCTCCTTCTGGAATTATGATGCAAATATTGGACATCTTGGAGTTGTCCCAGAAGCTGCTTATACTATCCTCATTTTTTGGAGTCTTTTTTCTTCTTATTCTTCCAATTGGTTGCTTTTCACTTCTTTATGTTCCAAAACATTGATCTGATTCTCGGCTTCATCAACTCTACTGTTGTTTCCCTGTAAATTGTTCTTTATTTCATTTATATCCTTCATTTCTTACTAGATCTTTTTTATCCTGTTGGGGTCCTCATTAAGTTCCTTGAGCATCTTTGTAACCGGCATTTTAAACTCTGCATCTGATAGACTGCTGATCTCCATTTCATTTATCTCTTTTCCTGGAGTTTTGATTTGTTCTTTCATTTGTGCCATGCTTCTTTGTCTCTCCATCTTGGTAGCCATGTTTGTTTCTATGTATTAGGTAGAGCTGTTTTAACTTGGTATCTTGGTAGTGTGGCCTAATGTAGTAGGTGTCCTATACGGTCCAGCGGTCCAGCCTCTCCATCACCCAAGGTAGATACTTGAGGTGCACCCTTCATGTGGGCTGAGTACACCCTCCTCTTATAGTTAAACCTAGTTGCTGTTGGCAGGACAATGGGAGGGATTTACCCAGGCCAGCCAGCTGCAAGGACTGGTTGTGACCACTGACCACCAACGTGGTCTGTAGCTGTCCACTGTGTGTACAGGCCCTGGGGTTTCCTGGGTGGTACAGGCCAAGGCCAGCCTCCACCTGTGTTTTGCCTGGGACCACCCTGCCTGAGCTATAAAGCAACCTGAGATGCTGTGACTTGTCCTGGGCTTGGAGATTCCCAGGTGAAGCCAAGCTATGACTCTAGGCTGCTGCTGCAGTTGCTGGTCACTTAGCAAGTGGAATGGGGGCTGACTGAGTCTGGAGGCTGCTTGTTTGAGAGGATTAGGAAGCTTCCAAGGCTGAGCCAAGACCAGCCATTCATATGGAAAAACAGCTTGGGTGAGTCCATAAATTAAGTGGTTCAGAGTCTCAGGATCTTTAAGGTGGAGCAGACAGTGTTAGCCAGGCTGATGGAGTCTCAGGGCACCAGCTTGCTAGCTCTGTTGGGGGAGGGTTTAGCACAGGGACAACTGCCTCTGCTCACCTTGATGACAGACACTTCACTTCCTCCCCCTATGCCACTGGTGCCTTTCAAGCTGCTACCCAGATGCTGGTGCTCAGAGGGAGTGAGTCTGGTTAAGTCCACATGTGGGTTCTTTAAGAGGTACTCTTGGTACTCTAGAAGTTCCTTCCATCAACTCAATCCTTGCTGGTTTTTGCAATCAGAAATTTGGGGGACTTATCTTCTTGGCATGGAACCCAGGGCTGGGGAGCTGGTGTGGGGCTGAGATTCTTTACTCCTGAGATATCCCACCCAAATTTTTACCCAGCACACATGGGTATAGAACCAGCCCATTCCACATCTCTGCCCCTCCTACCAGTCTAAAAGGATGTGATTTCTTTAATTCCATAGTTGTCAGACTTCCGTTAAATTTGATTTCTGATAGTTCTGAGGGACGGTTTTTCTATGTTTTAGTTGTAGTTTTGATGTGGTTATTCGAGGAGATGTCTGTTTATGCAGCCATCTTGACTGGAAATCCTGTGCTACATTTAAATGTAAAATTTTGACTTAAAAGAAAAGTCTCTTGAATGGTTTTCCAGAATACATTATATAATAGGACATTGTAAATATTCTTTTCAAATTATATTTACTTAGCAAGGGTAAAAGGAAATGTACGTGTGGGAATATGGTGTTAAGCTATAGGATTAATATTCTACTTCATTCTGGATAATAAATGTTACTTACAGATATGGATAATAAAAATCTTTCTTTTTTCATTAAAACAAATGTTTATGTGTTTCATGAGAGAATGAAGTATTTTTAGTAATTCTTACGCTAAGTCATAAAATGATTTTTCATTTCTGGTGGGTTGTTTCAGTTCATGTACTCCAGGGGTCATTCTTCTTGAACTTTAGTGGGGAAGTCTAAGAGGCACCAATTGCATCTGATCTGCTTCCTCCTCCTTCCATGTTGCGCCAATGGTAGGAAATTCAAAGCATCATATTTCAGGCTTTCAATAATAATGAGTCCCATTCATTAATGTATTCATTTATCGAAACACTTTCAGTCACAATTTCTGATTTAATTATCCATATTTTATTTTTTTTCTTCTCTTTATTAAGTATGTTTTTATGTGCCTTTGTTGTCGGCTGCATTATGGCTTTTTGGGAAGTAGATAGAGGCATAAACTATATGCCTGTTTATCACATTTCTTATTTTGTTCATTATCTTTTTTATAAGCTTACTTTGAGTTTTTTTTGAAGACACAGATATGAGTTATTAATTTGTATGGTATTTTTTAGTTAAAATTACTGGGAAATCAACCTAATCTAGAACAAGAAGATTAGATGATCAAAACAAAATGCATTACTATTTATTTGATTATAAGAATTGTTAGGATGGATTTAGAGGCCCGGCTGGTTGTGCAGAAGCCTTCACTGTCCTCTAATAGGCCTTTCTTCTCTCCCCACCCCCACAAGGCCCTCCAGATGTTTTGAATCTCTTTTCCTTTCCTCACTGAAGTTGGCTTTTCTTTCTGCTTGAGGGGGAAGGGGAGAAATTCATCCTGCAGGCCTTATCCCCCCTCTCCTCTCCTCTTCTTCCTGGGGGTGGAGAAGCTCTGTTTCCAAGCAAAAAGTGGGGTTAGATGGTTCACCCAGCCCCTTCCCAGCAGAAAGCAGTTCTCAGAAAGAAGGAAGCAACAGTATTTTGCTTTTTTCCCATAGGAGGAGTGTAGTCCTCATTATATCTCTACCCCCCTGCCCCCCACCTTGCTGCCCCTCTCTTGCCTACAGGCATTTGCCTCAATAAGAGAGCTGTAAACCCCATTCCTGCAGAGAACTGCACTTTAGAGCTATCAGCTGGGGGTAGCAATGCCTCTTCGCCCCAGACCAGATGCCTTTCCGGGCAAAGCACTGCGGTCATTAGAGAAATTATTCACTTTCTTGCCAAGTAGCACTGGGACCACTAAATCAGGGATAACAATAGTGCAACACTAGGTACTGCTGCGTTGAAAGAACTAACCAATGGGCTCACACAGTCATCTTCCAACACTGGTGCTTTCACTAATCAAGTTTGATATTCTGTGATTCTGAGGATCATAAGGGAAAGGACCCATGTAAAGCACCATGGAGTCTAGTAGCATCCTTTCATTTCATCATTAATTTACATTTTTCCAGACCACCCAAGTCTGAGATAAAAATAGGATCCCAAGAGCAAACACAGAGCTTCTCCAGGGAGCTACACTGGCATTTTGTAGAAATTTAAGCTCCTTTTCAAATTTCTTCCAAGTAGTTCTGGGTTTCTGTCTCCTTTGGTGTCTCATCAGTAGCCTCAGAGCAGAGAATGTTTCCTACTGTGCCATGCAAGCTGATCCTCTGGGCTCCTGTGTGACATCTGGTGCTTTTATTCCCTCCCACTCTGTCTCATTTGGGGTGATGACCGCCTTTGCTTCTGACACTGTCACTGAAGGCTGCTGAAGGAATTCATTTCTTACCAGGGTCCAATGTCAAGGTTATTAATGTCTATGGTAGGGCATCCTCACAGGTTACTAATGAATGTACTGGCACAATTCTGTAGATGCCCTGCATACTAATATTCCAGCCCTTTTGCTTTGCTCTTATAATGGTCCCTCAAAATTAGTGACTGGCATCAAGGAAAGGGAATCTTTCCTTTCCTCTAGGATCAGTGAGTCATGTCTTGGAAGCAAACACATATGCCTTGACACTATCTTTACTCCATATTTCCTTGTATAAATAAATGCCTGGTAGAGTCACCCCATCCGTCCTTCACATATATTGCATCTTCTCAATCTTAGCACCTAGATAGCTTCAATCTAAACTGAGCCTGATTCAGAATTTCTATGACTGCTAGTTAAAAGCTTAGGGTTGTATTCTACCCCAAGCTCTACCATTTACTAGCTCTGAGCCTTAGTTTCCTCATCTGTAAACTGTGGATAATAATTCCTATGTCACAAGGCTCTGTTAAAGGCAATGATACTAACTTATCATAATTTAATCTGGTGCATAGTCATCAATAAATGTTGAAAAAAAAAAAAAAAAAAAGAATTGTTATATTGCTGTATTTAAAAATATGTAGACAATCCCTGCCTGGCATGGCTTAGTGGATCGGTGCAGGCCTTTGAACCAAAGGGTTGCTGGTTTGATTCCCAGTCAGGACACATAACCAGGTTGCAAGCCAGGTCTCCAGCCAGGTCCATGACTGGAGGCAGGTGAAAGGCAACCATACATTGCTATTTTTCTCTTTTTCTTCCTCCCTCCCTGCCATTCTCTCTACAAAATAATGAATAAAATCTTTAAAATAAATAAAATAAAAATAAAATTTGTAAGACACTTTAAAAGACACTTTTACAAGAAAAGCCATTAGTTCTATTCATTTAGTCATATGAAATTAGTATTTCTTTTAGTTTTCCCTATGTGAATCTTTTTCAAAGGGAAAGCCAACCCAACACTTTTATGGATATTTTTAGAAGCATTTATATGTAGAGACTACATGATATCAGGATGATGTAAAGATATTTTTATAGGGCAAGAATATCCTATCATATCCACTGAGTGGCAGAAGGAAGATGTCATTCCATCTCATAAAAATATTTTTGCTATCTTATTACCTCCATACTGAATAACTTACTTGACTTGTAGAGTACAAGGAGACTCTTTTGTTGCAATACATAAGAGCACTTATAAAATTATTTCTTATGTTGCCATGTGGCTTTTAATGAAGAGATTGTGACTTCCTGAGGTGTAATTTGTTGGAGAAAGAAAATTACAAGTAAATTAAATAGGTGAAAGAGCATTAAAGTGAAGCTTATGGCATAGGGAAATACTATTCATATAGCAAAATATAGGGACATTATACTTTTTAAAAATGTGTGTGTTAGGTTTCCCTTGTGAATGTACACTAGAGTGAGTTTGAATCTTCAGTCTTGGACAGTGACCCAAATTCTGTAAGATAGAACTTATTTATCACTATAATATAGATAGTACTCTCTCCCAAAGCTCTTCTGAGGGCTAACTGACATACCAACATCATAAAAAAAACATGTTCACTTCAATTAAAAGGGACCCCAAGCATAACTTAATCCCTCATTTTCTCAATGAGAAATTAAAAAATGAGTTTTCAGTTACTTGAAAATATAAACTTCTAGGGTATAGATTAGTCAAATGACTGTGTTTTAGAGTATTAATTTTTGTTATCAACAATATAAATATTGTATCAGTTTAAGGGGATGCCTGTGGGTACCAAGTCTGTAAGAGATAGATTTGTAATGGATAATTTTATGTGTCAGCTTTACTAGGCCATGGGGTGCCCAGACATTTGACAAAATACTATTTTTGGCATGTCTGTGAGGGTGTCTGGAGGAGATTAACACTGGAATCAGTAGACTTAGTGAAGCAAATTGCCCTCCTTTTAACGTATAGATGGACTTCATCCAGTCAATTGAAGACATGAATAGAACAAAAAGGTTGCCTGACTGTGTGGGCTGGACATTGATCTTTTACAGCCTTTAGACTGAGACTGAAACATCAGCTTCTCTTGGATCTCAAACCTGCTAACTGTTGGACTAGAACTTATTTTGCAGGCTCTCCCGGTTCTCAGGGCTTTGGACTTGGACTGGAACTACACATTGACTCTCCAGTTTTCAGCTTGGGGACTGCCAGTCTTGAGACTCTTTAGCCTTCATAATTGCATGAGTCAATTTCTTATGCTAGCCGGATAGCTAGATAGCTAGGTAGATACACATGTACACACACACACACACACACATACACACACACATTCTTGGCTCTGTGTCTTTGCAGAACACAGATGAACACAAGCTGTCAGAACAAGCCATCATAAAACAGGTAGCTTAGATAATACAAGTTTATTTCTCACAGCTCTAGAGGCTGGGAAGTCCCAGATCAAGGTGGCAGCCAACTCAGATCCTGGTGAGGACTTTCTTTCTGGCTTGCAGATAGCCATCTTCTCATTGTGTTCTCAAATGTTGAAGAAAGAGAGAGTCCTCTGGTGTCTCTTCTTATAAGGACACAGATTGGGGTGCCACACTCATGACTTTATTAAATTAATTACTTTTTTTTACTCAAAACATAGCTACACTGGGGTGTTAGGGATTCAAAATTTGAATCTGGCGGGTGAGGATAAGTCTATAATAAACATTAACTTAGAAAAACTGCTTTTTAAAGCATTCTTGTTTGAGGAACATTTTAAATCCACACATGTACGTGGGTCTTTGGCATGCAGGTTACTGTAGCCTCTTTTTGAACTGTCACGTCAGTTTTTTCCTACCTTCTGAATTGTTTGCTCTATACCACTCCTTGTATCAGTTGTGATTCCATCACAGAAAAGTTTATCCCTAGGCTAAGTACTCACTTTCAAACAGTAAAACATTTTAAGTTCTATGGATTTACATTCCTAATATCTAGTATTACTTGCATTGCTTTTTAAAGTTACTTTTTCATAGAAGAGAGTAAGGGGGCAATAGTGATGGAAGAAGACTTGTCTTTGGATGGTGAACACTCAATACAATATACAGACGATGTACTATAGAGCTATACACCTGAAATCTATATGATTTAATTAATCGATGTCACTCCAATATATTCAACAAACATTTTTTAACAGTTGATTTTTTTCCCAACAACTTTGCTTATACCAACATCTATCGCTCATTATTGTGAAGTGAAGTTACATCCTCAGAAATAAGGACTAAATCTGTGTTAAATTTCGTTGCCTCCTTAACTTGTTCTGCAAGCCTCTTAGAATAACATTGACTGAGTTGGTTTCAAGTAAATATTCCTTGCCCAAACAGGATTTTGTTGTGAAAAATAAAGTAACTTCACTATAATGTAAGACTTTGTAATGCTTCAAAAATTTGGAGACCTTTTTCTGAGGAAAATATTTTGGAAGAAACTGCACTTGCAATCCTTAAAATATCTATAGCCGAACCTTATTTCTTCTCTGGACATTATTAGTATTTCTCTCTCCTGGAACTTGTCAAGAGTCCCATGTGCAAAATACTGAATGTTTGTGCCCCCCATCTCAAGTTCATATCTTGAAATCCGAAACCTGTAGTGGCATTAGGATGGGGACCTTTGGGAGGTAGGTAACTAGGTTGTGAGAGTGGGGACCTCATAAATGGGATTGGTGCCCTTATAAAAGGGATACCAGTGATCTCTTTTGCTCTTATCCAGCCACCTAAGGCTACAACAGGAGGTTGACAGTCTGCAACTCTAGATGAGGGCTGTCACCAGACCCTGACCATGCTGACACCCTGATCTATGCTTCTGGCTCCCAGAGCAATGAGAAATAAATTCCTATTTTTAATAGGCCACCCAGTTTGTGGTACTCTGTTATTTAGCATTATGAATAGCTAAGAGATCATCTTCTTTATACCCACCTCGGAAAGCCCATTTCAATTATTTGTTTAGAAAGGAGGCTTGTATATCTACATGACACTGAAACAATAGCATCAGAGAACATGTTTTGAGCCCTCATTATGCACCAGGCACTCTGCTAAGGGCTTTCAAACTTTACCTTCTTAATCCACACAACAACCCACTGGTGAGACCAACAGGTACAATATTCTCCCTGTAACTCCTCACATTTTCTTCCTCCTATGTATGTCTCTCTTCCTCTCTGTCCAAATTTACCTCTTTTGTAAGGAAACTAAACTAGTAATATTTGATTAAGAGCCCACCCTATTCCAGGATGACCTCATCTTAATTAATTACACCTGCATCAACTCTATGTCCAAATAAGATCATATTCTAAGGTAATGGGAGTTAGGACTTCAACATATGAATTTTGGGTAGACACAATGCAACCCATAACACTCGCATTAAACTTTGTACTACATATCATAATTGCTTAATATTTAATGCTATTTATTCTTCCAGCGTATGAATTGAAAAGACTACCATTTTCCAGTTAAACAATTACTCAAAATGTTATATAGTTTAAATAGATACACTTTGAGGCAAAATATTCAGTTGAGGAAATGATTGAAGGGGAAAAGCCCTTTCTGTAAACTGAACAGCTAGGAAAACTTGAACAGGGCTCATGAATTCAACACTGGCACATGGTAAGGTAAGCTTTTTATTTCCTTCTACAATGTGTCCTCCACATTAAGTTTCTGGCTATGGTGCCTGAAGCTCTTTGCCTACCTTTCAGATTTCATGTTCTCCTCTCTCAGTGCTGTCTGCCTTTAATAGACTTCTGTTATCCCTCCATAAATACAAGTCTTGTCCCTGGCCAATGAGTACCATTTTCATTATTTCCTATGACCTAACTATAAAACTGTGGATATAATAGCTGATGAATTTTAATTGTTTTTCCTTCATTAAGCTTTTAGATGTCCTTTGAAACCAAATCTACACATGTAATCTATATCTCATATCTAATCTAATCTAATTAATTTGGGGATAATGGAAATAGAAAAGTTCCTTTCATGATAATATTCCAAATCAAGTGTGAGCTAAGGATTTTGGCTTCTTACCTAATTCCTTTCCTACAGGATTTTCCATAATTACTTGGTCAGAGACTTCTTTGATCACCATGTTTTTCTTTCAAAATGGAAATTGCTTCATTTTGAAAAAAGGTACACGCATAATCCATACTTCTTGTAAAAAGCTCATAAAGTATAAATATAAAGGTATAATAACCACCTTTTTATTCCTTGTATAGGTTTCCAAACTTTTTCAACTCATATATAAGCATGCATATATTTTACAAAATGATGCCATACATGCACACACTATTTATAATTATCTCTTTCCACAGAGAAATGCCCCCTGAACACATATTTGTTTGTGGACAGAGAATGCTTTGTATTATCTTTTAAATAGCTGCATGCTATTCCTTATGTAGATACAGCATGATATATTTAATTGATTAGCCTCCTATCTTGATCTACGACGTTGTTCAGATTTCACACTGATTTTTACTGTGTCCTCAGGTACATACCTGTTAGGTTCAAATGGCAAGTTTTAGCAATAAAAACAGAAACCTAGGGCATGGCTCCCTGAGTCCTGACTTCTGTCAGGTCACATCCTCTGCGGGGTGCCACCCTTTTTCCACTGTGAAACATTATTTGAACAGATTCTCAAAATAGCACTCCCTCTTTTTAGCATGCCAGTGTCTCACTTGTGTTATCTGGCCCTCCCCCGTGGCCAGCAAGAATTCTCAACTCCTCGGCCTTGGAGTCTCTCTGTCCGTGCGCCAGACCAGACTTAGCAATCAGGGCCCGACGTCAGGTTGCGGCAGGCAGTTGGACCTTTGGGAGAGCAAGTGGGAATGCAGACTGGTGGAGCCGGCCAGCTCCCTGTCTCCACCCACAGCAAGAGATCCGGGTGTCATGCATAGAAGTGTTCTGAGTGGGGGATAAAAGGTCAGGGGTACAGACGGGCGGTGTGCTCTAAGCCCAGCCTAACCGGCTTCCATTTTGAACCTGTTGTTACTTATAAATTACACAGGAGAGAGAGATATTACAGATATTTCAATTCTCTAATTATCACTAGACATAGTATAACTTCGTAAAAGAGCATGGGCTTCAGAACCAGTCTTAAGTTCACAACTAGGTCTGCAACCTGATACAGAAGGAGCCAATAAATATTTACTGAGTAAATGTGTTAAACGTATGTCTGTGATTTTCCCTTTCCCCAGGTGGAAAATGGGGATGACAATAGTACATGTCACAGGGTTGTGATGAGGACTGTTTCATGAATACATGATTAGCATATAAAATATGCTCCATAAATTACAGCTTCTGCTTTATTACTCTCAGAAGGAAACTTAGAGCTGTTTTTACCAGAAGCTGTTTGCAGCCCCCTTCCTACATTTTTGTTCAACAATTATGTTAAATAGGCCCCGTAAAAACTACAGGGGAACCATGTCCAGGGCTGCAATCTAGAAATAACTATTCATTGGTGCATTGAACACATGTTTTTTTGATGATCAGATATTTGTTGTATTTTTTCCAGTACCATTTATCCCCTTATACCCTCTCCCATCTCCACCCACCCTCTCCCCTGAACACATATTTATTCACTGCCTATTAACTGTATACTGAACACATAATCATCTATTTCTAAAATACTTCTTGTATTTGTCTACAGACTTTCATCTCATCTTGGGAACCACAGCCACAGCTCTCCTTGCTTTCCTCTTCTGACTTTTAAAAATCATTTCATATCCTGTTTGGTCACTTAAAACTGCAAATCAGATCATGGCATTCATTTATTAAAGCATAAAATCCTATTTAGAACAAAATTCAAACTTCTTTCCTGGGCTCACGTGGCCTTCTATAACCTGGCCCTTCCCTAACACCTCCAACCTCCGCTTAGCTCTCCCTCACCCACTATGTTCCATAGTCTATTGGTTCCTAAAGCCAACCAAGCTCTTAAAAAATAATAATAATAAAGTATTTTATTGATTCCAGATGGTGGGCAAAAAAGAGAGAAAGAGAGGGAGAAAAACATTGACATGAGAAAGAAACATTGATCAGCTGACTCATGCATGTGTCCTGACCGGGTACCGAACCCACAACCCAGGCACATGCCCTGACTGGGAATCGAACCTATAACCCTTTGGCCAGTGGGATGATGCCCAACCAACTGAGCCACACTGGCCAAAGCCAACCAAGCTTTTTCTTACCTCAGGGCCTTGCACATGCTCTTTCTTCCACCTGGAATGCCACCTCCTAGAATAACAGGATTCTCCTTCATGTATCAGCCTAAAGGCCACCTTCTCAGAGAAGGCATTTCAAATGATCATCCTTTATTCCCCTAACATGATGTCTTGTTTATTTCCTTTCTACTACTTTTTACAGTCTTCATTTATTATTTTTATTTATTTGCTTACCTCTTGTTGATTTCTCTCAGCAGAACATTAGTCCCATGAGGACAGGAGCTTTGTCTCTTACTCATTGTTGCTCTTCATTGCCCAGGACCCTAGCTGCCATGGACTAGGTAACACATCAATAATGGGTTGCATGGAGGAATGCATCAGTGAATTTCTGTTGTTTTAAAACCTGAACATCAGGCTAGCATAGATATGAAAAATTATTTTTATGCTGGGCTACATTAAAAAAAAAAAAAAAAAAAAAAAAACAGAATGAGACCTGGAGAGAAGGGAGGGTCAGCCTCTTCTAGAAGAAGAGTATAGAGAAAAAGACTCCAGCAGCAGGGAATGATATCATGGTTCTGGTGGGGCCTGGGAGTGTGCATTTCTAACAGTTCAGTTTTGAGGTGATTCTGAGACTGCTGTTCCAGGGACCACACTGTACTTGACAGTGGTTACGTACACCATCTCTAGTGCCAGACTGGCTGCGTTCAAGTCCTAACTACACCTCCCTAGATATGTGATCAAGTTGCTTAATCCCTCTGGCCTCAGCTCCCTCCTCCAAGAGCAGAGGTAATAATAGAACCTTCCTCCAGGGGCCATTAGGAGGTTTAAGTGAGGACTCACAGACTCTAATTATTCAAGGCACATGGATTGTTATTTGCTAATAGAAAAACAATTATAATGAATTTATAATGGAGCTAGCCAATGGAATTTCCTGGGATTATGGAAAGGTCCTATTCTGCGCTGCTCTATTCTGTAGCAACAAGCTACATGTGACTATTGAGCACCTGAAATATGGCTAGCACAATTGAAGAGCTGAACATTTGATGTCAATTCGTTTTAGTTCATTTAAAGAGCCACAACTGTCCAATTAGAGTTCCCCCAACACCTGGGCAGAGCCAGGCTAGCTCTTTGGGAAGCTGACAACACAGGGTGATATGAATACCTGGGTGTGTGTGAACCAATCACTCTAAATGCCTGTTCTCAAGGAAGCAGCTCAATGTCTTGGCAACACAACCTCATCTGTAAAAGGGAATAACACCTGCCCTGATTCCTCAAAAAGTTTCTATGTGTTTTAATGTGATAATTAATGTGAAATCGAAGGTAATCATGAATACAATTACCAGGATTTCTGTAAAGCTTTATGTCACTCCTTCAGATTTTTCTTCCCTATGACCTACTTTAAGGGCAATTACTCTGTCATCTTCAGTCCTTTGTGTCCACAATGCCCAATATACAGCAGGTCCTGAGTTCAAGTGCAGCCTCCATGCCAATGCCTTCTAATGCTTTAGGAGGTGTAGTAAAGAGGCAGAAATAATTTGCATTTGAAATATACCTATGTGTTTTGTAAAGTTATGATCTAAAAATGTTTTAAAACTAATATTTATTTTATAAATGAAATTATTTATAAATAATTTAGTTCTATTAAAAATTGAAAAATGCCAAATAGCATAAAGAAAACACACACTTCACTTATAATCCCTCCACCTGGAGATACACCTCATTAACATTTTGAGGCTTTTCTTTCCAATCAGATGACTGTGAGTTCTGTCTATCTGCCCACCTACCTACCTACCTACCTACCTATCTATGTATCTATTTACAAATGTCTTTGGAGTACCCACTATGGGCCAGGCATTTTTCTAAGTGATGGTAACACAGAAATGAAAAAAAGAAACAAAAACCCGACAAAACTTTGTCCTTGTGGAGCTTATTTCTAGTGGATGATATATGTAAAAAATTAAAAATATATATAATAATATATTAAATAAAAATATACAAATTTAAAAATAAAATTAGGCTAATGTCATTAATATACTTATGCTGTTTATTGGTTTGTTTGGGGTTTTTTTCTCCTTCATGCCATATTGGGAAGCATTTTCTGATTTCTGGGTTTTTGGTTTTTTTTAAAGATTTTATTTTATTATTTTTAGAAAGAGGGGAAGAGAGAGAGGCAGAGAGGGAGAGAGACATCAATGTATGGTTGCTTTTCACCTGCCTCCAGCCACAGACCTGACTGGAGACCTGGTTTGCAACCTAGTTATGTTGCCCTGGCTGGGAATCGAACCTGTGACCTTCGGGTTCACAGGCTGGCGCCTTATCCACTGTGCTACCAGCCAGGGCTTAAATTCTGGGTTTTTTTTTTTTAATAGGTCTGTCCTTACATCCATTGCCTGCTAAGTCTACACGTGAAGCTCTTTGGGGTAAAAGAAAAAGTAAATAATTAGTCATGTTTTCAGGAGCTTTAGCTTAAGGCGTGGTGTCCTTAAAGGACAGATTGGACTGCCCAGTGCTGTGACCCTTCGACTACTTTGCCCAGAGCTGGGGAATCCCACATCCAGGGCTGGCTGGTCATATCGCCAAGTTGATTGGGTCTTTGGGAATTACTATTTTCATCTCATAACTCTGAAATATATATTTTAGATCTTAAAAATAAAGTTTTCTGTAGTCATCAGGACCCATGTTGTTTGTGGTCTACCTCCTTCTATTCCTGCATGACTAACAGGACTAATTCCTCTGCCCCTTTGCAGTTTCAGATGGAAAACGTCTAAAACTTAATCTCGAATGAGGCTTCTAAGTCAGAGTAGTGAGAAGCACATGGGAGAGAGGATCAAAGCTCATACTGCGATGGGGGTTTTCTTTGGCTAGAAGAAGGACAAGGACAGATGTTTGTCCTCTTCTGTGCCCTGAGCCATGACCACTACAGCCCTCTCCATTTCACATGGAGTCCCTCTCCTCTCTTCTTGTTCCTCCTCTCACTTATGGTCCCACATCCTTTGATCCATAGGGTCTGCCAAAAAAAAAAAGAAAAAGAAAAAAGAAGAGTCCATATTTTCTCAACACATCAAGGCAAAGCTCTTGTCTGACTTGGGAATAAAAGAACAAATCCATGAATAAATGAAACTGCTGGGTAGAGTTGATGGGCTCCCAGGCAAATCACCAAGAGCAACGGTTTTTCTTCTACTATCAAGGGAGGACTAAGGAAAATGTTGATTGGTTGCCCATATCTGTCCATCAAAGGTTTGAGCTAAGACAGAGCCTAGAAGTGAGGAAGCATATGATGGGTAGCACCAAAGTACTCTTTCAGTAAGATCTTACCCTGAGCTTTCTAAGTAGTGACTGTATATCTGATATCTTGCACTGATAAAAATCATATGCCACTTCACCCTCATGGGTGTGATTCAGTGGATTGGGCACCAGCCCACAAACCAAAGGGCCACTGGTTCAATTCCTAGTCAGGGCACATGCCTGGGTTGTGGGCCAGGTCCCCGGTTGGAGGATGTGTGAGAGGCAACCACACATTGATGTTTCACTCCCTCTCTCTTTTCCACTCTTTCTTCCTCCCTTCATCTCTGAAAATAGGTAATGTTTAAAAAAATTATATGCTACTTCAGAATTTCTAACTCACTTCAAATAGAAATTATCAGGAACAGTTTGATCTTGAACTGTGCTTGACAAATTTCTTTATACTAATTAAGTCTGCAAATAGATTCTCATCGAATTTTCCATATAAGCAGTATCATATTTTTATTAGGATGTTCAGTTATAAAATTATCCCAGATTATTTTTTGATGAGCTCTTAAGAGATTAAAATCATACTTCATTACAGTAAGAAGATAGCAATGTTTTTCTTGAAACTATGGCATATAGCCATAAATTCATATTAATATCAGAGGATATATTTGAGGGCCTATGCACCATGATATGAAAATCATTACTTGGGACACTAGTATGACAGCTTATGAATAAGCAGTGAAATAATTCTACAATAGTTGTTTTGGGCCACTTAAAAAGTATGCCTCAAAAGTTTCCAAATCTCAAATTCTTTCATTCACTTATGTATTTACACATTTATTTATTCCACTAACTCTTGATTTAACAAGTATGTATTGAGAGTTTTCTATGGGCCAGAACATGACTAGATAATGAGGAATCAATGGATAACAGAATACACAGTCTCTGCCCTCAGGGATGAACTTCCAATTCAGTGGCAGAGAAAGATGCTAATCAAATAATCACACAAATGAAATTGCCAACTAGTATAAATTGCTATTAAGGAAAGAGAAAGTTAGTTTGAGAGTTTATGAGGAGGAAATTTGATTTGATTAAGAAAGCTTTCCCCGAAGAAGTGCTGATTGGACTGAAAACTGGAGGAGTAAGATGAGTTAACCAGGTGGAGAGCAGATGCAATTGTGTTCCAGACAGAGGGAACCGCATGAGCAGAAGTCTTGGGATGGCAGGGTTATGATGAGGGGAGATAGTGAAAGGGAACTGTGGGCCTGAAACAGAGTGAGGGCAGGCAAGCTCACATTCAGCTGAAGGTTGTAGGATTGGCCATCCTAGGTTCTTGACAACCACGGTAAAGATTATCTTTTTATTCGAAGAGCATTGGGAAGCATCCCTGGAAGTTAGGGATGCTTTTCTTTGCTGGGCCAAACTTCACTTTGATTCTCAGTAATTAAGATGAAATAAAAATGTCAGGACACCAAGACAAGGAGACCAAGCAAAGGGCTACACATGCCATTTATTCCCAACAAGTGCAACCCCAAATGACAGCCACACCAACTCCTCTGTGGTCCACCCTTTATCAGCTCTTACTCAGTTAGTTTTTGTGTTTCTATGTTGGTGTTTAGAAGAACAGACAATAGAGCTAGTTTGACCACAGCTTAGAGTGGGACTTCTGAAGAGACCACCTGTTTCAGAAAAGGGAGTAAGGCCTGATGTATTCTAAGTTAGACAAATGAGTCTTAGTTCTGGGGAGGAAGCAAATAGGAAAAACAGGATCAGATTTGCCTTTTGAAAAGATAACTATAGATGCAATGTGAAAAAAAAAGGGGTTAGGGGAGGTGAAGAGAGGATATAGGGAGGCAAGAATTCTATTGCTATCTTCAAGGTGAGAGGTGATCTAAAATGTGAAAACAAGTAGATGCATTTAATAGGTAGGTAGAAGTTTAAACCCATAGGACCTAGAGACTGATTGCATGTAGAAAATAAGGGAGAGGAAGATGTCAAAAATAACTCCTAGAATTTTAAGACGTATGACTGGGTGGGTAGTTAGTTACAACCTTCTTGAAGATATGGATTATGAAGTAAACAAAACTCGAAGAAAAAAATTTACAGGTCCAATTTTTGACTTGTGGAATTTGAGATGCCTTAAAGATATCCAAGAGAAGGTGGAAGCCACAAATGTTAAGGGCTGGGACTACAGATATACATTCTTCAGGATGCTTGATGGATGATTTCAATCTGGTAGCATAGGTTACGTATGCCAGTTTGTAAAGTGCTCTGGAGTTATTATTATTTTCTGAGGCTTTTCTTTCCTTTTCTTGTTTCTATAACTCTAGTTATTCAGATGTTATCTTTTCTCCTCTATTTTCACCTCTTTTTCTTTTTGCAATATTTTTAGATTTTTTCCCAAGCTTATCACCCAACACTTCTACTGAGTATCAGAAAAAAAAAAAAAAAAAAAAAAAAAAAAAAAAAAAAAAAAAAAAAAAAAAAAAAAAAAAAAAAAAAAAAAAAAAAAAAAAAAAAAAAAAAAAAAAAAAAAAGAAAGAAAGAAAGAAAGAAAGAAAGAAAGAAAGAAAGAAAGAAAGAAAGAAAAAAAAAAAATATGTATATATAGGCTCGACCTGACAAGAAGACACTTAAAAGTTATCAGATGGCCCTGGCTGGTGTGGCTCAGTGGACTGAGTGCTGGCCTGCAAATGCAAAGGTTCCAGTTTGATTCCCAGTCAGGTCCCCAGCTGGGGACGTGCTAGAGGCAACCAATCAATGTATCTCTTTCACATTGTTTCTCTCCCTCTCTTTCTCCCTCCCTTCCCCTCTCTCTAAAAATAAATGAAATCTTAAAGTTATCAGCTAAACCTGTCTTGTGATTGACACTGCTATAGACTTGACTGTGTCCCCACAGAAAATTATGCTGAAACTTAATTCCCAATGTGGTAGTATTAGGAGGTAAGGCCTTTGGAAGGTGATTAGGTCATGAATATGGGGCCCTCATAAATTAAATTAGTGCCCTTACATAAGAGACCACAGAGCCCTAACCAGCATGGCTCACCTGGTTGAGCATCATCTCACAAAAGGAAAGGTCATTGGTGTGACTCCCGGTCAGGGCACATACAGGTGTTGTGGGCCTAGTGTCACTTTGGGGTGCATGGGAGAGGCAACAACTAATTGATGTTCCTCTCACACATCAATCTTTCTCTCCCTTCCTTTAGCTCTAAAAATAAATAAATAAATAAAATCTTAAAAAAAAAATAAAGAGACCTTAGAGAGCTTTCTTGTCCCTTCTACTATGTGCAATATTTTACTCACGTAATTGAAAAATTCATTTATTCACTCAATGATATTTATCAAGCAGTTACTATTTGCTACACCCTGTTTTAAGCCCTTAAAATACATTAGTGAACAAAACAGTGCAAGATTTGTGATCTGGTTAGAACTTAAACTCTAAAAGGTAGAAACATATGACAAACAATAACTGTATTTGAAAGATAAGTGCTATGGCCCCAGCCAGTGGCTCGGTTGGTTGGAGTGTGGCTCTACACACCAGAAAGTTGCCAGCTTGATTCTTAGTCTGGGCACATACCTAGGCTGTGGGTTTGATCCCTGGTTGGGGCATGTACAGGAGATAACCAACTGATATTTCTCTCTCTCTTTCTCTCCCTCCCTCCCTCTCTCTTTAAAATGAATGGACACATGTCCTCAGGTGAGGATTAAAAAATAAATAAATAAAAGGAAGGGCTACATTTAATTTTTAATCATATTTTATTGATTATTCCTGATTTCCTGATTGTTGTCCTGATTTCCCCCCTTTGCTGCCCCTCCAACCAGCACACTCCACTCCCTCAGACAATCCCCACACCATTGTTCATGTCCATGGGTCATGTGTATAAGTCATTTGGTGACTCCATTTCCCATACTTTACTTTTCCTGTACTTTACATCCCCATGGCTTTCTGTAACTACCTATTTATACTTCTTAATCCTCTCACCTCTTCACCCATTCCCCCACACCCCTTTCCATCTGGCAACCATCAAGACAATCTCCATATTCGTGATTCTGTCTCTTGTTTGCTTAGTTTGTTTTTTGGATTCAATTGTCGATAAATATGTATTTATTGGCATTTTCTTGTTGATAGTTTTGTTATTTTTCTTAAATAAGCCCCTTTAACATTCAGTATAATCAGGGCTTGGTGATGATGAACTCATTTAGTATTCTCTTAGCTGGGAAGTTTTTTATCTGCCCTTTGATTCTAAATGATATCTTTGCTGGGTAGAGCAATCTTGGCCATAGGCCCCTGTTTTTCATGACTTAGAATATGCCTTACAAATCCCTTCTAGCCTGCACATTTTCTTTTGAGAAATCAGCTGATAGCCTTATGGGAATTCCCCATGTAGGTAATTATCTGCTTTTTTCTTACTGCTTTTGAGATTCTCTGTCTTTGTCACTTTAATTCTGATGTGTCTTGGAGTGGGTCTCTTTGTATCTATCTTGCTTGGGACTTTCTGTGCTTTCTGGACTTGCATGTCTATTTCCTTTACCAAATTATTGGTAAAGAATACCAAATATTCTTTCAATATTTTTCAAATAGATATCCAATATCTTGCTCTTCCTCTCCTCCTTCTGGCACACTTATGATGCAAACATTGGACCTCTTAAAGTTGTCCCAGACGTTGCTTATAATATTCTCGTGCTTAAAAAAATAATAATTTGTCTTCTTGTTATTCTGATTGGTTGTTTTTTGTTTCCTTATGTTCCAAATCATTGATTTGATTCTCAGCTTCATCCAATCTACTGTTGTTCCCCTGCACATTGTTCTTTATTTCAATTAATATATCCTTTGTTTCTTACTAGATTTTTTATTCTTTTGAAGTCCTCACTAAGTTCCTTGAGCATCCTCATAACCAGTGTTTTGAACTCAGCATCTGATAGATTACTTATCTGAACTTTAAAGTTCTCCTTCTGGAGTTTTGATCGGTTTTTTCATTTGGGCTCTTTTTCTTTGTCTTCTCAGTTTGGTAGTCTGCCTGTGTTTGTTTCTATGTATTAGGTAGAGCTGGTTTGACTTCATGTCTTGGAAGTGTGGCCTAATGTAGTAGATTTATTGTAGGGTCCAGTGGCACAGCCTCCCCTGTCACCCAAGTTGGGTACTCACGGTGCACCCTTTGTGTCGGCTGAGTACATTCTCCTCTTGTAGTTGAGCCTTGGTTGCTGTTGGGAGGGATTTACCCAGGCCAGTCAGCTGCAAAGACTGGCTGTGACCACTGACTACCAACCTCTACTCTCTGTGAAGGATCAGCTGTGCAGGGGCAGGGTGGTAGTGCTCCAATGTGGTTTGTAGCTGTCCACTGGTTGTGCTGGCCCTGGGGTTTCCTGGGTGGTGCAGGCCAAGGTCAGCCCCTACCTATGTTCTCCTGGGCCACCTGGGCTATAAAGCAATCTGAGATGACTGCTTTTGTGCTGGGCTTGGAGATTCCTGGGTAAGACCAAGCTGTGAATCTAGGCTGGCAGCTGCTAGTGCTGGGATTGGGGCTCACTGAATTCAGCTGTTGCTCATTTTAGAGGATTTAGGAAGTTGTGAAGATCAGTCATTTATATGGAAAAGCAGTTTGGGTGAGCCTGTTAGTTACATAGGCTGGAGCCTCCAAGGTGAGGCAGACAGTGTTAGCCAGGTTGATGGAGTCCCAGATATGGCACCAGCTTGCTAGCCCTTTTGGGGGAGAGCTTAGCACAGGGACAATTGCCTCTGCTCACCTTGATGCCAGGTACTTCATTTCCTGCCTGTATACCACTGATAACTTTCAAGCTGCTACCCAGTGCTAGAGCTCTGAGTAGGTGAGTCCGTGTGTGGGTTCTTTAAGAGGAACTGCTTGGGGCTCCAGCAGTTACTTCTACCAATCAATTCCTGCCTGTTTTTGCAGTCTGAAGTTGTGGGAACTTATCTTCCTGGTACTGCTGGAATCTTGGGCTGTGGGGCCTGGTGTGAAGCTGGGACTCCTAGCTCCTGAGATATCCCTCCTGGAGTTTTATGCACCACATGTAGGCATGGGGCCAGAATGTTCTGCATCTGTGTCCCTCCTATCCATCTAGATGAATGTGGTTTCTTTAATTCTGTAATTGTCAGACTTCCATTTAACTTGATTTCTGGTGGTTCTAAGTGATGGTTGTTCAATGTTTTAGTTGTAATTTATTTTTAAACTTTGTTAATTATTTTTAAAGGGAGGGGAAGGGAGAGAGGCAGAGAAGGAGAGAAACATCCATGTATGGTTGCCTTTCATCTGCTTCCAGCTGCAGACCTGGCTGGAGACCTGGTTGTGTACCCTGACTGGGAATTGAACCAGTGACCTTTGGGTTCACAGGCCAGCTAGTTGTAATTTTGATATGGTTGTGTGAAGAGGCAAGCCATGTCTGCTGCCTACATTGCCATCTTGACTGGAAGCCCCCAGGTTGCATTTAAGACAAGGTTCCATTTTCTACAGCTCAATTCAAGCAAAGCTACTTATAAGCCATGTAACTTACAAGTTTGCCAGGGTTCTGGCTCCCAAAAGATTTTATTTGCTGATAATCTTTAGGTTGCAATATCAGCAAGAAGAATGACCAGATATTATATAGTTACCAAGTAGGTAACTAACTTCATGTAATTTAAAGTGACCTTGGCCATTTGTTTTCATGTCATTTTTTACTTTTGTGTTTCTAGGCTCTACACAATACATTGGCTGTAGATACCTCTTCAACTTTCCCCCTCGATCTCCTTTTATAATTTGAAATGGATATATGAAGCTCCTGTAATTATCATTGCATATTTTTGATTACATTTTCTCTTATTTATTCTGTCAACTTGACTTACATCCCACTGGAGAGGGAGAAGAGGTACTACGTCTATCTAAATAATAGTTTTAAAGCAGTCCAGTTTGACCAAATGCAGAAAATGAGTTTGAATAAAGTGACTTCATGGCTTAAAAGAAAAAGTTGCAGATATTGCTTCAATGTGAGACACTAAGAGGGACAATGTTAGATGGTGCCTTGGTCTATATTTTTGAAAGATAGGCTTAAGTTGACATTTGACATATGCATAAACTCACCTGTACTCTTACTTTTTAAAGATTTTATTTATTTATTTTTAGAGAGAGAAGGAAAAGGAAAGGGAGAGAAACATCAATATGTGGCTACCTCTAGCATGCCCCCAACTGATGACCTGGCCAGCAACCCAGGCATGTGCCCTGACTGAGAAATGAACTGGCTACCCTTTGGTTCACAGGCCAGCACTCAATCCACAGAGCCACACCAAACAGGTCTATCTGTACTCTTAAAAAAAAAAAAAAAAAAAGAATCTCTACCAAGAGCATCAATATTGCCAAATGAAAAGTCTAATTAACTTACTTGAATATGATTTTCCAAAGTGGACTTAAACTTCTAACTGATAGTTTTTCTATTAAAAATATATATTTTTACACTTATTCATTTTTGAGAGAGAAGTGAGAGAGAGAAAAAAATATTGATTTGTTGTTCCACTTATTTATGCACTCTTTGGTTGATTCTTGCATGTGCCTCAACCAGGATTGACCCCACAACCTTGGTGTATCGGGATGATGCTCTGACAAACAGAGCTACTTGGCCAGGGCCCAGCTGACATTTTTCAAGACATACATGCACCCTACTTTAAACACAATGATTTTTTCCTTTTCTTTAAACCCCATCCCCTAAGCTCTCAGCATTTTTATCTCATTAAAAAATAGTTTTTAAGTCACCTTTGCAAACTCTTGAAAATGTCACTAGTATAGCCAATGTAGTCCCTTCTCCAGGTAGAGTGACCTTACATAATACTTTGTGCTGCAGTTTCCTAGTCTGTCATAGGAAAGTAACAGTAGTACATATCTTAGAGGTAGACAGGATCTGTTATTCACCAGTGCATCATAATACCAAAGCAAAGGTGGAGTGACTGTGAGAGGGTGTATGTGGTGAAGCACAATTTCACAGAGGCAGCTGGGTGCATAGCAACCCCTACTCGTCACCCCTCACCCAGGGTGTGTTCTATGCATGGCTGAAAGCATACCAGCTAATTCTCTTTGAGCCAGAGTCCCACTTGCTTGCCATTTGAAGATGGTTTGTGGGCACAGAGCTCATCCTCTGGAATGCTGAAAGAGCTAAATATTTTTGCCCAGTGGAAGCTGCACCGAAGGCAGCCCTGGCCTTTTAGCTTTCATGGCTGCTTCAGGGTAGGATTTTGCAGATCTAGCTTGCTGCATACTGAAGCATAGATAGAGACTTAGCTTTAGGAAGACAAGCCAATTCACAAATTCCCTTTACCTAAATTAAATCAATTCACCACGACTGCACCAGTTTCTTGACTCCAAGTGTAATCCTTTCATGTTATTCCTATAAATGAACTATGACCGCAGAAAGGTCAAGGGCTTGAGATAAAATTCAAATTAATTTTGAAGTAAGGGATTATCTCAACCAACTATCTCACCATTCCTTTTAGCAGCTGGTGTTCACATTTTCATATGATTAGAAGTGTTCTGTTGAAATGCCAATCCTACAGATCTGGGGAAAGGACAGAAAGTAGATTTAACCAATCAGGAGGTATTTTTGCCTCCAGCTCCAAGTAAGTCACAGATACCTGACAACTGCAGATGTCTGGGCCCCTGGCGATGGCAATGGTCTATGAGTCATAGGGATGTTTATGCCAGAGAATGCTGCCTCTGCAACATTACCCCAGACATGCCCCGGGCGAAAGTAATTTGGAGCAATGAATGTGACAGGAAGATCTCTGGGCAGATTTAGTCAAACCCAGCCCCATATTTGAGTGCAAAGAGTGGTGTATGGAGAGGCAGAAGACGTATGGGCTTTGAGGTCAGACAGGCCCCGTCATCATTCTTTGCTCTGGGGACTTTGTATTCAGTCAGTCGGTTATCTATCCATTCATTCACTTGCTCAACTATCTTTATTGAGGATTTGCTATGTGCCAGGCACTGTGCTAGGTGTTGGGATATATAATCATGACTGGCTACATACATAATTTGTGGGGTCAGTGCAAAAGGAAAGTGGAGGGCTTCTTGTTCAAAAACTATTAAGAATTTCAAGATGGTGGTAGGGGTGCATTAAACCAAGCATGGGGCCCTTGAACTATGCCCCATGAAGCTAGTCCTCATGATAAGCCTTAGGGGACAGGAGACTTTGTGCTCATGAAGCTGAATTTCTGGGGGGAAATTATTATTATTATTATTATTTTTAATTTAATTTTATTGTTGTTGTATTACATCCATCCCCTTTTTGCTCCCCTCTGTCCTCCTCCCCACCCACCCATTTGGGGGGAAATTATTTAATCGCACCAGTTAATCTGAAATCACAGCTCGATCAGGACATTTGAAGGACAGGTGCATGACGCTAAGAATGTCTACAAAGAGAGGCTGTTAGCTCAGGGCACCTCAGTAAAATACCAGAGATGGGGTGGCTTAAATAACAGAGATTTATTTCCTCACAGTTCTGGAGGCTGCAAAACCAAGGCCAGGGTGCCAGTCTGTCAGGTTCTGATGAGAACTCTCATCCTGGCTTGCAGAAAGCCTCCTATTCTGTGTCCTCACATGACAGAAAGGTCTCTTCCTCTTCTTCTAAGGACACTAATCCCATTGTAGGGCCCCCACTTTCATGACCTCATCAAATCCTAAATGTTTCCCAAGGGCACCTCCTCATATACTATCACTTTGGAGGTTAGTGCTTCAAGATACGAATTTTGGGAGAAACAAACATTCAGCCCTTAACTAATCTCCTCAATTGGTCAAGGAGACAAGGAAAGGCTTCTCCAAAGACATAATACTTAGGATGAAATTTGAATGATGAATGGGAGACTGTATCAAAGACATCTCAAAATTACCTCCCTTCCCCAGAAGGAAGGAAACTCGGGTGTTTTTTCTCCAACTCCCATTCACTTGGCCCGCCTAGGTAAAGGCCCTTAGGTAGACAGGACTCCTCAGGCCTGTACTGGTGTGGTTAATGCTCAGGGGACATGGGTAGACCAACTGGGTCTGCTATGGATAAAGAGGAAAGCAGAGTAAAGAGCAAAAATGAAGAGGAGAAGAAACAACTCAGTGTGTGTGCGTGTGTAAAGTAATGAGATCTATTAATAATTTTTAAAAATATAAATAGAGCCCTGACCAATGTGGCTCAGTGGGTTGGGCATTAGTCCACAAAGCAAAAGGTCACCTGCGTAGTTTCCAATCAAGGCACATGCCCAGGTTGTGGGTTTAGTTCCTGGTCAGGGCATGTGATCAGGGTGCATGAGGGAGGCAACCGATTGATGTTTCTCACATTGGGGTTTCTCTCCCTCTCTCTCTTCCTCCTTTTCCTTCTCTCTAAGATACATACATACATACATACATACACACATACATAAATACGTACAAACACCTGCAATTAACCCCTCTATGCAACTCTTCTCTCCCCCTGAAGTAAGCACTCCTACATCTATCAATTTACAAATTGTTTCTCATGTATGGATTTCCAAACAGAACAACACATTGCAAAGTATTTAGGAATAAAAATAGAGTCATAGAAGAGAAAATCCCCTAAAGGGCTAGGAAACCTAATAATTATATGAAAAGATATTCCACCTTATTAGTAATGGGGAAAATGAAGATTTAAAAAAAGACTTTATTTATTATTTTTCAGAGAGAGGGAAAGGGAGAGAGGCAGGGAGGGAGAGAAACATCAATGTATGGTTGCCTTCTACCTGCCTCCAGCTACAGACCTGGCTGGAGACCTGGCTATGCAACCTGGGAATCAAATCAGTGACCTTTGGGTTCACAGGCCAGCTCCTTACCCACAGTGCCACCAGCCAGGAGGAAAATGCATATTAAACCAGTAAGATACCATTTGGGGGGTGAAATATTAGGGTCAATATTTAAAAGATTAATAATATTCAATGTTGACAAGGATGTAGAGGAATAGGCATTACTATTGGGAATTTATGGCAATATACATTAAAATTAAAAACACACATCCTGGCCTGGTGACTCAGCTGGTTGGAGTGTTTTCCACAGACTAAAAGATTGCGGGTTTGATTCCCAGTTAGGGCACATACCTAAGTTGCAGGTTTGGTTCTGGGTCAGGGTGCATATTGAGAGGCAGTCGATTGATGTTCCTGCCCTCCCCTCCCGTCCCCTCCATTCTCCTACTCCTTCCCTACTCCCTTCCTCTTTCTAAACATATCCTCCGCTGAGACTAAAAAGAACCCCCAGAGCTAGTAAGACTCTTGAGAAGCAGATATATTGAGAAATAATTGGGAGCCTTGAAAACCAGTCGAATCATTGCAGAAAGGATTGGAGTGGCATAAAGAAAGGTTCTAAAATGGATAATACCTTGGGAATATATCCCAAAGAAAAAGCTTTCTTTCCCCTATTCTTTCAAACAGAAATGGTACAAATTTTTCTTCAGCAATGCCATAGAAAACTGACATAGCCAAAAATTAGGGAGTAGTTAAACAAATCATAATGCACTATATACATTGTACTAGAATAGTAATGGCCAAACTTGGTATCTCTTGGGTCTGTGTTTGAGTTCTGGCTCCTACTTGCTGGCTGTGTGACTTTAAAGAATGTTACTTAGCATCTTTGAGTTTGTTTCTTCATCCTGAAATGGGGATAACAATAGTATCTAGCTCACAGATTTGCTCTGAGGGTTAGAGAAATATGCATATCATTATGATTACTACTACTACTACTACTACTATTTCTACTACTACTACTACTACTACTACTACTACTACTACTATTTCATAATGAAATGAATGAGTGAGTGAATGAATGGATGAATGCAGAACTCATGACATATCATTAAGTGAAAAAATAGAACAGGTCATGTACGTTTTATGTTAATTATGTAAAACTTATCTTTACAATGATTAAAATCAAAAGGTAAAAACATTTTGTAAATGCCAGTAGGTGTAATGTAACAGAAAATTATTTGCCTCTGTAAGTTTGTTGATCTTTTAGTTTAAAGTTGGTTAGTTATGTAATAACTTACATATAAAATACTAAAAACAAATCCAAGAAACAAATTTGCTTAAGGGTCTAGCCTTTAACAATAAAAATAATAATGTTTTGTGGTATGCTTGGAATAAATGTTTATTACACCTCTTCCCACCTCTCTCTCTCTCTCTCTCTCTCTCTCTCTCTCTCTCTCTCTCTCACACACACACACACACACACACACACACACACACACACAAATCTCCCAGAATTTCTCTACTATCCCCAGGTTGCTTATCAAGTTTATGGTTGGAAGTTGTAGCCTTAACAACTGCAGAGTCTTCTAAGATGTCTTGCCAGAAGGACCAAGGTCCAGACTGGTGGAGGTATTTGAAGCAGTTTGACTTCAATTGAAGGGCACAGACACACTGACACTGTGTGCAGGAAAACTATGTAAGTCTAGTTATTAATAAAAAGAGGAAGTCCAAGTTCCATAGCAGAGCAGATAAGGCCCCTCAGAATCTGGCCCAGCCTCTTTGTCTGTGTCCATCCCCCACAAGATTCCTTTAGAAATTTTCCTTGATCATTCTTTTTACAGCATTGGGTACATGTCTCCACCGATCATCTACCATCCTGTACTGGAACTACTGGGTTCTATAACATGACACCCCAACTGGATTATCATCTGTGACACCCCAACTAGATTATCATCCCTACCCGGTTTTGTTTGTCTTTCAACCTGCGTTCACTAGCAAATAGGAGGCATCCTATTGATTGGCAAAATACATGGTGAAAGAACCCAGAGAATGGCTTATTTGGTGACATTCAAGAGCACTTGAATTCAGCAGTTCACTATTGCACAACCAACTCTAACATAGAATTCAAAATAAACCTAGGTCATGTTCAAACATAACAATACACCACTTGATACTAATTGCCTTTCTTTCCTTCCCTCTTTTCCTTCCTATCCATTTCATTTGTACAACAAATACTAACCAGGCACTTAGTGTTTGCTTAGCACTGTGCTATCGGGATACAAGCATCAATAAGATAGAATTCCTGCAATATTTAGATTTAGAATCTTGGTGCTATTACTCAATAGTTACATGAACTCTGAGGAGAACAGCCTCTCTAACCACAGTTTCCTTCTTTTTAAAAAAAAAAACAAAACTTTATTTATTTATTTTTAGAGAGAAAGGAAATCAGGGAGAAGGAGAGGGAGAGAAACATTGATGTGAGATAAAAACATCAATCGGTTGCCTCTCATATGTGCCCTGACCAGGGACCACACCCAAAACCCAGGCATGTGCTCTGACCGGGAATCAAATTGGTGACATTTTGCTTTTGCAAGACGATGCCCAACCAAGAAAGTCACACCAGTAAAGGCAGTGACTTCATATTTTTAATTGGTTTAATAGAATAGTAACAGCCGAAGTAGTTATCTCTTGGGTCTCTCCATTAAGTTTCTTCCATTAAGAATAATAATTCCACTTTAGGGCTTTGGAAAGAGGGAGAATTCTTCCTAGCAGGACAAGAAGGAAAGAAAGTTATGGGTACTCTTACATAACTTTTTTTTTTTTTTTTGCCCCATTACAAGGATGTTTGGCAACCTGCAAGAAAAAAAATGTGCCAGATTCAAATGTAGGAGCAGAGCCAAGTTAGGATGAGTGAAAAAGCACAAGGAAGGAGTAGCAATAGGCGGGTTTGCCAGGATGGAGAGAAGATAGGGGTGACCTAACCATCTGGTTATAACTTAAAATACCTTTTCTACTTTATTGATACTACTATTCAGTGTTACTAGTGTGGTAGAATTTGCACAGTTAGACAGAAACAGATTCTATCCATGGACGTAAAAACAATCTGATGTCTTTGAAGATGTTTTGCTTAAATTTTTTTAAAAAAAGATTTTATTACTTTAGAGAGAAGGGCAGGAAGGGAGGAAGAAAGAGAGAGAAACATCGATGTATGGTTGCCTTTCACCTGCCTCCAGCTACGGACCTGGCTGGAGACCTGGCTTGCAACCTGGTTATGTGCCCTGGCTGGGGAATTGAACCAGCGACCTTTGGGTTCCACAAGCTGGTGCCTTATCCACTGAGCCACCAGCCAGGGCTTGTTTTGCTTAAATTTTTAAGTGCCATGTGTGAAAGTAAATTATTGAAGAAGCAAATCAGGAACAAACACATCTCTGGATTGTGTTCAAGACATATGAACATGGTTATTGTTGAGAGAGGGAGAGAAAACAAGACACTGAAGGTATTAGTTTCTAAATATGGGCCTGACAATCTAGGGCCCGATCTCTCTTCACCCCTTACTAGCCATGTAACCTTGGGCAAAATACTGAAACTTTTGTTCCTGTGCTTCTTCATCTGTAAAATGAAGATAATAATCCTACCTATTATATAGACTTGTTGTACTTGATATATTGTAACCAGTAACATTTCATTAGCCCTTTTGTGATGGAGAATTGAGACTGGTTTTTCTTTTTATATTAAACATTTTGATGAAATAGAATTTGAGCATTAAAATGAAATCTGAATGTGATGAGGAAAGAAAGCAAAAGGGATGAGAGAGATTTTTATTTGATTGAGCTATTGGCTAGGATAATATAGTCATAATATAGTGTAAGCAGGTAGCATTGCAGAATTTTGATCAGATATTCCCTGAGACAATTAGCACTTTATATATCAGAAATTAAAACCTCAACTCATGAGTAAGATGGTTTGTGCTTATATTTATAACTGCCCTGGAAGTCTACTGCTGAGATGAAAGATCTTTATTTACTTGGGCCTTAGTCTAGTTCAGGCCCATGAAAGGAAGGCACTAATCTAAGAGATGGCTTGGGATAGGTGTCTGAACTGGTCACAGAGATGTTTTCCAGAGGAGGTTGAAGTAACGTAGAACTTGGAAGGAAGTTGAAATTATTCAATTGACTATAGTGTGGCTAGTGTATTTTTTAAAGTTTCATTTTCTGTATTATTGTTTAAAACTTATAGTCCTATAGTTGTCATAGGAAAGGCTTGATGGCCTGAATATTCCTGAATTGCTTATCTGCATGGAAAACTGACTTTGGTCATATATTCTTGGTATTGTTGTTCTTCCTTTTCTAAACTCCCATCAGTACTCAGACCAGTGCTATGAGGTAGGCTAAAACCAAATGTAACTAAGGCCATTAAAATTTTCTACTGCACTTGTACACACCAGCTATATTGGATACCCACTGTGATTCATCAGTCTTATCAAATGTTCCCTTCAGCAAGCTATTATAAATCCTGTGGGGAAATAGGACTAGACATGGATGTGGGAATGCTATGGCTTTTACAGGAGAAAGGTAGATCAAAAGAATGGAAAAGATCTCCCACCCCCATTCACTAGTCTTTTTTTTTTTTTTTTAACATCTGATTTACTTTATTTATTTCTTTTTAAAGATTGTATTATTTTTCAGAAAGAGAGGAAGGGAAGGAGGCAGAGAAGGAGAGAGACATCAATGTATGGTTGCCTTTCACCTGCCTCCAGCCACGGACCTGGCTGGAGACCTGGCTTGCAACCTGGTTATGTGCTCTGACTGGGAGTCGAACCAGCAACCTTTGGGTTCACAGGCCAGCCCATTCACTAGTCTTTTGGTTGGAGTTTCACAGTTGCTTCAAATTCTGGGCACTGAAAACACTTTACTCCCATCTGCAATGAGTAAGTCAAGGAGAGGTTCTTTGTGCAGGGTTCAAGTACTCTTGTGACCATCCCAAAATAACTCTGAGTGTAATACAGTAGAGCCTCACATAGCTAAATCCTCAAGCCTTTGACCTGTCATCGTTGTCACCCTAATCATCTTTCTGCCTTTCTGAGGCAAGCCAAGCACTTGAATAAAATTTTCCATCAACACTCAGAGTTGCATAAACTCTTTCTTTTTGCCTTTCTGAATCCACTAGAGGTTTCCCTGTCAGTTAAAAAGAAAGGGGCATAAGTTGAACTTAACAAGGCCTTCTTTAGATAAGTTTTTCCAGTGGTTTACACTGTTCTTCACTCAGACTTGAATCAGATTAAGTCAATCTTCCCCCTTGGCTTTATTTCACCAAAGGATCTTATTTTCTTAACTTGTGAGATTTTGCAGAAATTGTGATCATTTGAGCCAGTTGTTTATTCTTGAAGGCATGCATGCCCCTGTTCAGCGTGTATTTACTCCATCAGCCAAGTTATTGTGCAGAGTTGAGCATTAAAGAAATCTGATCTTTTCCTTGGTCTCTTTTTTGGAAGATGCTGGAGTTTTATATTTGGTGACAGCATGCAAACAATATTTAAACCAGGCTAACAATGAGATGGGAGGGTAACACTGCAAATGTTTTGTTTTCAACTACTTCAAGATGCTGCACCGGAAGTGGAAAAAGGGCTTTATGAGACATGAATAGTTTCCAGAGTCATAATAATGTCACATGAGAAAATAGCACGTAAAATATATGTGTATAGAACAGTGTGAAATTGATACCAAAAGGAAGGAAGTATACCAATAACATTGACTATTTGGGTAATAAAATTCTAGGCAATTTATTTTTTCTTTCACATATAATGTGAGATTATTTTTTCTTTATTTTAATTGCTTTTCTATATCTACATGATTTTACACAATCTTCACTATTTCATGCAATTTTTCTTTTGCAGAATCAATTCTTACAAAAGGAAGTGTATACAAAAACCATAACATCGTTAAGGGTATAGACCAGTTTTTGTTTTAGAAATGTATACAATTTAGATAATAAAATATTGAGCTGGCCAAATGTCAATGTAGTTTTCTCTGTAATGTAAAAGACATATTGTTTCATTTTCACCAATAATTTTATTTGGATGTTTGAATATGTCGGTTATCTCCCGCTGTTGGCTTCTAGTGGGTAGAGGTCAGGGATGCTGCTAAACATCTTTCATGCATAAGAATCCCACAGCAAAGAATGATCTGGCAAAAACGTCAACAGTACCATGAAACTTTGCCATTTTTGAC
The DNA here is from genome assembly GCA_004026585.1 of Noctilio leporinus. NCBI lineage: Eukaryota > Metazoa > Chordata > Mammalia > Chiroptera > Noctilionidae > Noctilio > Noctilio leporinus. The sequence goes on from PVIW01002380.1 coordinate 203,661, forward strand.
ATGTGATCAGTTATAGCACCTTCTCCATACACGGCACAATTCTTTTTTTTTTTTGCATTTCAGTTGCATTTTTACCTTTGTTGAACTAATAAATCAGTATATGCTGAAAATGTTGCTTTTCTTCCACCCTCAATATTAAAATGACTACACAAAAATTCACCAATTTTGATATATTTTTTTGAATGCATGCTGATATAATAGCTGTCACAGTACAATCTAACAAAGTTATTTTGAATGAAGTTAAAGACAACTAAGCCATACTAGAGCCATCTTATGGAAAAAAACAAAATGAACTTTTTGGCCAACCCAACATTACATGACTGAAATTTTTTAAAAAAAGATCATTTGCAGAGGGGAACAAAAAGGGGATGGATGTAATACAACAACAATAAAATTAAAAAATAAAAAAAATAAATAAAAATAAAAAATGATCATTTGTGTTGGTAGTCTTTTATCATGGTTACAAATGGTATGTGCTGTAAAAATATTTTAATGACTAAGCATTATTAATATTATTTACAAAATAGGATCATCTTATAATACTGTTCTGCAACTTGCTTTCCCCCCTTGATATATTTCAACCATTTGCTTCATGTCAATATGGATAAGTCTACTTCTTCCTTTTTGTTGGCAATGACGTCTTTGTATGTGCCATTTCATCGTGTAGCTAACACAGATACTAAAACATTCATAAATCATCAGACTCTCCTTACTGGAAATTTGGCTCATTTTCTTAGTAATTGCAAACAGTACCACAGTAAACATCCTTTTCTGTAATCTTTATTATCTTGTGCGTGGATTTCTCTGGAGTCAATTTTTAGAAATGAAAAGTTTCCAAATCAGTCTGGATAACGGGTTAGGTGAAACTCCTGACCATGATCATAGGATGAAGATTTGTGTATCCTCCAACGAGCTCCTACAGACTACACTATCTGAAAAGACACTAAATTTTGTTGGGAAAATGGCAAGTTAGGACTTTTTTCAGTGTCTTCACCAGTAGATGGCACCTCATCTTCCTTTGTATTGACCGCAATGCCCCCCAACCTCTGTGCATTCCCAGCATGCCGCTGAGCCCTCACTAACAAAGCTATGATCACATCCCGTACCAATGCTCCTGTCTCACTGCGCTGATCCTGTGTTTGTATTGTTCTGGTTCCAGGACGCTGAGACTTTAAGCTCGAGGCTCTAACTTGAGCAGGAAGAGTTTATTTTGGGATGAAGAATCTTCCCCCATAGGAGGGCCTTTCAACCAGTATCTCTATTCCTATGTCTTTAGAAACTGGGAAATTCTGGGGGGAAAACCTTTTCCCAAATCTGCAGAATTGACTCTTGCCCTTCAAAAAATATCAGACTCATGTGTTGGTTGGCTTTACTAAGTTTAAAGTGGGAAGTGCAGTTTTAGGAATGCTGAGGGGCCAGGCTGAGAGCAATTTCAGTTAGTTATGCTTGGGAAAGTGACTCGATAAATCTCCTTAAGTATATAGAGTTGATGGAATAAATATACACAAAGTATCCATTTCATCAACACTATAAATATACATGTTTAAAAGGGCCAACAAGGAAAGAGGGAACAGTGAACTATGATTTCTTAAAATGTGATGACATATGATTTTGCTTTGGTGTGTCAGTTTTCTTTAAGCATATCAGAAAAGCTCAGTGTAAGTTTTATTTTATTTTTTTAAGGTTTTATTTATTATTTTCAGAGAGAGGGGAAGGGAGAGAGGCAGAGAGGGAGAGAGACATCAATGTATGGTTACCTTTTACTTGCTTCCAGCCACGGACCTGGTTGGAGACCTGGTTTGCAACCTGGTTATGTGCCCTGGCTGGGAATCAAACCAGCGACCTTTGTGTTCACAGGCCGGCACCTATCCACTGTGCTACCAATCAGGGCCTAGTGTAAGAGTTTTAATATGTCTTTCTTAATACAATTTTGATCAAAGGGAGTAAATGTACATTTTTCCTCTAAAATAATTAGTATGACTATGATTAAATCTTCAAGAGGAATATGGGAGAGAACTGGAAATTCCTGATTTGCCTTTTCTATAAATAGGGAAATGTACTGACAGTTCTATATGTCCCTCTTAAAGAACAATTCAAGCACATGGGATTTTCTCAGATGAGATAAGAAAAGATGAGCTTTTGGGCTTGGTAAGAAAGGAAAAAATTAATAAATTTATGCTACATTTGGCCAATTGCACTATGTAGCACTGTGTGAATTCCACTTTGGGCCCTCTGGGGATGATTTTATACTATGACACATAGGGTTTGCTTATCTTCACATATCCTTCAAAAGTACAGTTTTTTTAAATATCCAGATTTTCTTTTTAAAAGATTTTATTTACTGTTTTTAGAGAGAGGGGAAGGGAGAGAGGCAGAGAGGGAGAGAAACATCAATGTATGGTTGCCTTTCACCTGCTTCCAGCTACGGACCTGGCTGGAAACCTGGCTTGCAACCTGGTTATATGCCCTGGCTGGGAATTGAACCAATGACCTTTGGGTTCACAGGCTTGTGTCAATCTACTAAGCCACCAACCAAGGTTAAAATATCAAGATTTTCTTCCTCCCCTCCTCCCCTTTCCCTTTCAAACCCAGAGAGTTAGGGCCTTTTTTAACAAAATATTTCATAAACAATTAGGTGATGCCAACCAGTGAAATACAAAAATATCTTTATTTTGTTCTAAGTTAGCTGAACACATCATTAGGTTGACCCATCTTCCTAGAATATGATATTGATGTTGGAGGGAAATAAGAGGTGAAAATTATTTCCCAAATAATTAAAAAATTATTCAGTGTAGAATTGTTATTCACTTCCATATCTATGCAAACATATTTTCTTCTTTTTAAGCTACAGCATTGTGTTCTCAAATCTTCTTGTCCCTCCTAAGTATGATAGAGCTCCAAAGCTCTATCTTAGCCTAACTTGAGATTTTTAAAGGAAAGGTAAATGATAACTTTAGAAATGGGAAAGAAAACTTTTTAATGTGGTTTGCAAACAGAATATAACCCTTCATACCCAACTCAATATCAGGCTTTTTAAAAATAATTACAACCTGGACCAGAGTGGCTCAGTGATTTGGACATCATCACACAAACTGAAAGTTTGGGTCCAGGGTCAGGGCCCCTATGAGAGGCACCTGATCAATGTTCCTCTCCCTCTCTTTCTCTCTCCCATCCCTTCTCTCTAAAATCAATAAGCATGTCCTCGGGTGAGGATAAAAATAAATAAATAATCACACATACACACAAAAAGTATCATAAAACTGTTTAATGCAGGAAGCTTGTGTACTTAAGAGTATTCCAGGGTGTGGCAGTGTGCTTTTTCTTTTTTTTTAGAGGGGCTAAAGAGAGGTGGTAAATTTTGCCAGTCAGTTAAGTGGAAGTGGATAGAGAATTAAGGTAGTAATAGCTATTACTTCTTGAATATTAAGCCTGAGTCAAGCACTGTGCTGAATATTTTGCATGCATTATTCCATTTAATCCTTACATTCGGTAGTTTTTTCATTTACTTATAATAACCTTGAAAATTTTTATTCATCTCTTCACCTATGAGAAAAACAAGTTTCATATAAATTGAGTACTTCTTTCAAATGTATAAATATTTAGGAAATAGACGAGTCAGAATTAGAACCAGAGTGTTCTCTCTCCAACACCCACCCTTAACTCCTATGATGCTCTGTTTCCATATTCGATCAGTCATGGAAAGCTGGGAAAGAAATTCTTTTCCCATTACCTAAACTAGTAGGGCTCCATTTGACTGGAAATGTTCTTTATTTGAACATTTCACAGGCTCAGAACATCATTAGGGCTGAAAGTTGATTCCCTTTATATCAGGTTTCTAGGTGTATTTAGTGACAGTGATTAGAATGCTAGCTACTTGATGAAGAAGCTGAAGTGTCTCTGAATATTCTCAAATGAAAGAGCAGGGCTTTGAAATTTATGAAGAAGTGAGTGAGTTATAGCAGCTTTTCATAAATGCCCTCAATGGATCCTTAAGATCCATCCATGTTGTTCCAAATAACAGATGTTCTGTCCTTCTATCTCATGAGATAAGCCAGATATAAAAAGGTAAATATTGTGTAATATCATTTATATATGAAATCTATAAAAGCAAATGTGTAAAAACAAAAAATAAAATGGTGGTTACCAGTGACTGGGAGGTGGGGGAAATGGAAAGATGTTAACAGCACAAATTTACAATGAATAGTAAATAAGCCCCAGAGATCTAATCCACAGAAAAGTGAATAGAGAAAACAAAGCTGTATTATAATCGTCAAACTTACTAAGAGACTAAATCTTAATTCTTAATTATTCTAATGACTAAATATAAATGATAATTCTGTGACATGATAGAAGTGCTAATTATTGCTACAATGGCAATCATATTATAATATATGAATACTTCTGCACATCAAATCCATATGTTGTACACCTTAAATTTACATATGGGTAAATGTCAAATATATTTAAATTAAAAAAAAAGAAAGAAAAAATAATACCTCCATTGTAGTATAACTTGAGCTACGTGTATAGGAATTTTTTCTTTGAACCAATCAGCAAGTCTTTAAAAATCTGACAGCTGAGATCTATGGTTATAACCCTAGATGTACATTTTAATAACCTGGAGGAACATTAATTTTTAAAAAGTGCTAATGCTGGAGCCTGGTCCCACCTACCTCAATTAAGTCTAAATGTGAGGCTTGCAAGGCAAAGCAGTGAGTGCCCTTATTGTGGGTATTTATTTCAAAGTCCCCAAGAGATTCTGATGTGCAGTAAACCAGCTGTCTAAATCCAAAAGAAAATGTTCATTTCATATACCCATAGGAGCTTACAACCATCTGGTCAGGTTTTGAAGGTTTTTTTCTGCCTTCTTCAGAAAGGGGCAAATGGGCTGTGCTAATGATGTAATTGTGACAGTTGTGGATGGAAGAGAATCTGACTTATGTAGAAGGTCCAAGGATACCCGGAGAAATTATTTAAAGAAAGCAAACTTTCTTTGCTGAGGGTTCTTCATGGCTACTATTTATGATCCCGTGCTTGCCAAGGTCCTCTTTTATCAGAGTCAGTTTCCTAAGAAAGTATAAAGCTGCGCAGTTGGCATCCTCCAAAATCTCACCCTATCCTCCATGTTAGTGAGCTCTAATGATGATCTGAGCCTGTGAAATGTTCAAAAAAGAATATTCCTGGTCACATAGATCCCTACTAGTTTAGGTAATAGGAAAAAAATTTCTTTCCCAGCTTTCCATGACTGATTGAATATGGAAACAGTAGGAGTTAAGGGTGGGTGTTAGAGAGAGAGATCACTCAGGTTCTAATTTTGACTGCTCTAGTTCTTAAATATACATCTGAAAAAAGTACTCAATTTATATGAAACTTGTTTTTCTCATTTGTGAAGTAGTGATGAAAATTTTCAGGGTTATTATAAGAATTAAATGAAAAACTCTAAAGAATGTAAGAATTAAATGAAATAATGCATGCAAAATGTTTAGCATAGTGCTTGACTCAGACTTAGTGGTCAAGAAATAATAGCTATTACTACCTTAATTCTCTTTATCCACTTCCACTTAACTGACTGGCAAAATTTACCACCTCTTTACTCCCTCTAAAAAAACATACTGACTGCTGCACTCTGGAATACCCTAAGTACACAGGCTTACTTTTCCCACCAGTTGAATTATAGCCTTATCAAGAGTATTGTTTGTTCCCAAACCTGTTTATGCCAGTAAGACTTTGTAATCGAAATTTAATTAAACATCAAGTAAACAGATGAAACACAAATGTGGAAACTTGTTTCTATAAACACTAGGTTAAACACATAAACAAGTTAAAATTGCAGAAAAATAAGTCAAAGTAGGTGTGGTGAAACAAACTGTAAAGACTCAGAAAATGGTACAAATTTAGAAGAGCTCTAGGCACATTTTGATTTTAAAATGAGTACAAGTTTTGGCCCATCTTTGGAGAAATGAATATAGGAAGTTATGTCATTTATGTTGAGTCGCTAATCAGCATATTTAATAAGGAAAATGCCTTGATCTTCCATAAAAATATTAATGACTAAATATACATTTATAGAGTTTACATGAAAAAATATTGGTATATGCCATTTAAACAATTATCATATCTTTTTGATTAACTCATTATTTTATAATATTGGACACAGAGACTAAATTTTTTTTTTTCAAAGATTTCACATTAGGAGAAAGGAGGAAAAGGTTATTTTATTTCTTTAGGATAGCCTCTTTTCAGCTGTGATTAGCATGAGATAGATAAGAAAAATTTTCTCCTGTTTTTATATTTTTATTACTAAAAACTTTAAACATAAAAATATTTTAATAAATCTTTATAAGTATTTTAGTCTATCCTCCAAGTTTAACAACTATTAACTCATAGCTAATCTTGTTTGTTATATATTCTACCAAGTTCCTTGTTTCTTGTATTATTCTGAAGCAAATCATATATTCTAAAAGTTAATTTTTCCATAGCTATAGTATTTTTGTTTCCAATTACAAATTGTTATTGAAGTATAATACATACATAGAAAAGTACATACATTATAACTGTGTAGTTCAATTTTCACAAGCACTGTAGATTGGTATAGACAGCATCTTAGTTGAGAATCAGAATATCATGACTTTTAACTACATAGGTGAGCTTTGCCTATTTTGTTCTTTATAACATGTAGCATACTGTGTATTCTCTCTGTGTCTAACTTTTGTTTAGCATTAGGTCTATGAGATTTATCCTCTTTACTTTCTAATATTTTTTTTTACGTGAATACAGCACAATTTATTTATTATATTGTTGATGAAAATTGGGTTATTTCCAGTTTTTTGATATCATGAATGTTGCTGTTATTTATCTTCTCATGTGCATAAGAATGCATTTGTGGGTATATACCTAAGAGTGGAATTGCTGGATCGCATTCAGCTTTTGAATATACTGCTGAGCATTTTTTCCAAGTTGGTGTTCTAGTTTCTAAAAAGCATATCATGCCAATAGGTCAGATTTTATAGATTTAATATATTTGGTTTTCTGGTTAATATTTTATTTTATGAATTTAACTTCCAATACTTAACTCATTTGTGTGCATGCATAAAATTAAATTCTCTAAGATATGCGAACGTTGCCTATAAACTCAATGAGATTTCAACTTAAAACCACAAATCAAAATTAATTACTAAATTACACCTTTCATTTTTAATTTAATTTTATTATTATTTTGTGTTTTAAAAAATATGTTTTATTACTAGCAGCAGGAGGGACATGCATGGGGTGGTGGATTCACTGGGCTCAGGGTATGTGTGGTCTGAGAGGAGATGATGGTGACTGGGAAGCCGAAGGAAAGGGTTGGGTCTGGAGGCCAGCTCCAAAGGCTCCTCAGGTTTACTTCTGGAAACGGGGAAAGGAATCATGGCAAGCCAGGCCGCCGATAAGATGAAGAAAGTCTTGGAAATCTAGCTGTCCATTATTGTTCACGTCCAACTTCTTCATCACGAGGTTAGGGACACCGAGGTCCTTCTGGTTCTTTATGAAGGCCGCCAGTTCTGTATTCATGAAGGTTAGGAACTCAGTCTTAGAAAGTGTAGGGCTGTTTTTGTCCCTACCAGTATACCTCTGGAAAACAGCGATCAGAGACTCCATGCACCGCTCGGTCTCTGTGGGGCTGGACAGTTTTGCCATGTTGGAGTAGAGCAGAGGCTGAGCGCGGGAGCGGTGCTGCGAGGTCTGGGCGCGGTGGGCAGCAGCCAGGCTGGGGCTCCTGCCTCTCATTTTTTATTTTTTAAAAAGATTTTATTCATTATTTTCAGAGAGAAGGGCAGGGAGGGAGGAGGAAAGGGTGAGAGGCATCAATGTATGGTTGTCTTTCACTTACCTCCAGCTATGGACCTGGCTTGCAACCTGGTTATGTGCCTGGGCTGGGGAATTGAACCAGCGACCTTTGGGTTCTCAGGCTGGTACCTATCCACTGAGCCATGCAAGCCAGGGTTCAAGTACGCCTTTTAAATTGGAATCATGATACTGTCTCCTAAATAGCTCAGTACAAATGTTAAATATTAATACAAAATATTAATCACATGGTTTTGATTCTCTGAAATTTTTCTATACTTAGTTCTAAATCTTCCTGAAGTTTAAAAACATGCATACTTACTTAATGAAGATGATTACTATGCAAGTGAACCGAGGTTATCCTTTCACAGTGAAGTCTAACACCGTTCTAATCAATGATGGTCGTTTCGGACCACTGACCCTGCCCAGGCCTGAGACCTGGTGCTCTAAAGACATTTAGTGATTCTCCCCCAACATTCGACTGTCAACCTGAGCTCCTTCTTACAGTGACTGTGTTTGGGGTTTTGAAAACTGAAAGGAGGTTGTTATCTAACTTGTGTGACCCAATTCTCTGTCCATTGTCAAGGGTTTGCAACTCCGGACAAACTCAAAACCAGACTGTTCACGTGCTTTCATAGCATGTTTCTTTCCTTCTTAAGATTTACGTGTAGATTTCTCATTTATACATAAAAACTCTGGACTGAAAAGCATTTGAAGATATGTGAACGCTTTTCTCCACTTAAAAGGCTTTGAACTTGATGAAGTCCAAAGATATGAAAATGTTTCTCTATTTTCCTTGATGGAGACAACATGCCTTTCTGGAACATTTAAAATGATGCTTATGACTTTGTCTATCTTGTGGTCCTAACATGTGAAATAATTTCATTGATACATCTCTCAGAGTTGAAACGCTAAGGCTCTTATTTGTGGACTTTTTCCCTTCATAATTAATAGATATGCATTCCAAAAGTCCAGATAGACTACTAATTGATCACTTAGCCCAAATAAGGTATAGTCCTTTAAGTAGTGTTGCAGGTAGCATTACAGAGATCTCTGCAGTGAGCCTATAAAGGAAACCTGTTTGTCACCTTATGCTAAGAGTACAACAAGAAACTCATGGTAGAAAGAGATGTGTCTTCGAAGAAATGCTATTTACCTCAATTTATTTGTGGTAGTCTAATTGAATAGTTAAAACAATAGATGTTGGAAAATATACTTGCTTTCCAATATGAGCTCCACTACTTCCTAACTATGAGCTTTGGAAAGCTAGTTAACCTCCTTGAATCTCAGTTTCCTCACCTTAAAATCAGGGATAACATTGGTACTCACCTTACAGCAACTTATAAGAATTAAATGAGAGAATACATGTAAAATACTTAGTGGGATGCCCCGGACACTGTGTTTACTAAATGGTGAAGGTGATGACCCCTGAATTTTCTGGGAGACAGCTGAGGGGGAAGCTTGCCTTCAACCAGGGAGGCAAAATGAGGGCACTGTGGGACAGCAGCAACAGTCAGGGCAGCTGAGCCGGACCAGAGTCTTTTCAACAAAAGTACAAGGCAGAAAATAAATCTGAGCCCCAGAATCCTATCTCAGAGGCCCCAGCGCTGCAAATAGCAGCTGCAGCTGCAGACCAAGGGCTGGCCTTTACATGCCCACAGTGTGAAAAGGCTCACCGTGACAAACTAATCTTTTCTATCACACCCACACAGAGTCAGCAATCACACATAGGAGTAAGCGCTGCATATTAAGCAGCCATTTTTAGAAGCATATAGCAGACTGACTAATAATGCAGACTGTATGGGAAATAGGACTTGGTAAAGTTTGTATACTGATTAGATGTTCTTGGATGTACTATGGGAGAAGCAGCATCATTTAGCTGCAAATAAAACCCTCCTTCCATCTATAGAACACTTAACATGTCCATACGCTATGCTAGGAACTTTCCATGTGTTAGCTCATTTAACTTTTCCCATATCTCTATGAGGCAAATATGATTATTCTCTCAAACTAGATCTTGAAAGGGGCTAGTAAAAGATGAAGAAATTAAGGCTCACAAGGTTAAACTAATTTACCCGACATTACAAGATTTTAAGTACAGAGCCAAAGCATGTAGACCCAACTCTGACGCCAGCCTCTCATCTGTTAAACACTTTGCTGTCTCGCTGAAATTATATTACTCATAAATTATTTCATGTGGTTATTTCCTGTTACCTCAAATAGCCCCCGATAGAGAAGGGCAGGGTGTCACATTTGTTTGTTTTGTATCTCCAAGCTTTCAACACATAGTGGAAGATGAGTGATACTTATTGATAGATGTTGAACAATGTTATGATAAAATGTAGGAGAATGGGGGGAACTGCACAGATCCCAGTGACAAAATCTCAAAGTCACTTAAAAAAAATAAAAGAAATACTTGCCTCTCAATCTATATTTATTTATTTATTTCAGCCACAAGTTACTAAACTGCTTACTGCAGGCTGTAAAGATGATTAAGATAAGACCCTGCTTTTAGAGGACTATAGTCTAGACCAAGTATTGCAGATTCAAATGCCCACCTGGGCTATGCAGTTAATCCAAATGACTGAAGTGGCCCAAGAGTCCAACTGGGGTGGGCTCTTTGGAGCTTCAATTGATTGTTTCTACCCAGACCCACTATTTCTGAGGCAGGCCAGAAATTCACACTTTTGTATGATTTTTATTTATAAAAAGATTTTGAAAGATATATTTTTAGAGAGAGGGGAAGGGAGGGAGAAAGAGAGAGAAACATGAATGTGTGAGAGAGAAACATTGCTTAGTTATCTTTCATAAGCACCCTGACTTGGGATGGAACCAGCAACCCAGGCACGTGCTCTGACTGGGAATCAAACCAGCAACCCTTCCCTTTGTAGAACAAGGCCCAACCAACTGAGCCATACCAGTTAGTGCAGGATGATTTTTATATGAAGCAAAATTTACTTGCAAACTGGATTTAGCTCACAGGCTACCAGGTTGAGATCTGGTTTAAACAATAAGACACATAAATAAGGACAATAGGAGGGAAACAGACTGTTTTTACTATACTGGGAGTATATATAAAGTATTCAGAGAAGTCAGAGATCATTTCAAGCTAGAACATTAGCGAACACTTTGTGGAGGAAGTCATCTTTGAGTTTATACTTCCAAAATGAATCAGCTTTGGAACCACCATGACTGATGGGAAGCAACGCAGGAAATGGTAGAAACAGAGACCTGCAGATGGGAAAAAATAGGTCAAGGTCAGGGACCTCTGGGCTTCACTGTACTTTGTTTTTGTTGTGTTTTGTTTTTGCGTGTCATCCTTGCGCAAGGGCCATGCTAATCTTCTCTGTATTGTTCCAATGTTAGTATCTGTGCTGCTGAAGTGAGCACTGTTGTGTTTTGCTTTTTAGTGTCTTACTGAAAATACATTTATTGTATATGTCATCTACAGTCATCAGAATTTGGAAAAATTTGGGTCATTCCAATAAGCATTATAAGCCCAAAGGAGATGAGATGAAGGCTGCAAATTGTTAGGGTCCACTAATCAAAGGAGATATGAAGGCAAAGAAACTCTCACTGCTTATAACCTACTGCATGGCATGTGGTAGGACATGAAGTGTAAAAGAACATCTGAGTCTTGGATGGGATCCAGCAAAGGCACCAGGACTAATTTGGGAGATGAAGGGTATGTCTTATGAGGAGTGGCTTTAGAGGGCTTAACATGCTTCATCTTTAAAATAAGGCGGGTGAGCAGTGTTCTATTGATAGCCTGCAAGGCTTCCAGTATGAACTTGTACTTGGTGTGAGAGAAAAATTCAAAGTCACACTAAGGAATGTCAAGAAGGTGGGTTCCTCTCTTTTTTCATTTCAAGGATGATGAGTCCAGGAACAATTTGTGCAAGGAAGTTTTTAAAACATGGGGATGCATGTCCATAGGCTATTTGGAATGAATAAATGTATTCAATTTGATCACCATCCATTCCCTGGAATGCTAATTTAAAGATCAGTTATTCATAACACCAATTTATAATATCATGGGTGGAAACATCACTATCCTGGTAGTTGCCAGTGCACATAGAACAAACTTGATACAGACACACGCACCAGAAGAAAAATTCACTCAGTCTAAAATTTTATATATTCACCAAACCTTCACCAATTTCTTCACTTGTTCCTTCTTATTTCATATACTATGAGGCTGGTTATAACTGGGAGAACTGGTAGACCTAAGTCTGTAAGTGATCACGTTGGGTCAGTCTTCAAATATTAAATTATGCAATGACCTGCTTTATTTTGTATTTGAACTAACTTCACTTTGGATTCTGGATCTCTTGCTTTTCATGGCTTAGTTAAAACTCACCCCTGGCTGGTGGCTCAGTGGCTAAGGCTCTGGCCTGCAAACCCAAAGGTCACTGGTTCGATTCCCAGTTTGGGCACATAACCAGGTTGTAAGCCAGGTCTCCAGCCAGGTCCATACCTGGAGGCAGGTGAAGGGCAACCATACATTGATGTTTCTCTCCCTCTCTGCATCTCTTTCCCTTCTCCTCTCTCTGAAACTAATAACTAAAATCTTAAACAATTAGACAAACAAATACTAAAAAATTTCCACAATATATGCACAGGGAAAAACTGGAAGGCACTATAACTATTTTACCAATTGTTACCCTCCTTACCTGGTTAATTTGTAATATTCAATATACATTGTAGGTTCAGAAGTGAAACTCAGGCTAAGGTCAGAGATAGGTTCTGGGAGTCATTCACACAGTAATAGCTGAGAATCTGAGAGGGGATTAGCTCACCAACGGAAACAACAAAGACAAGTACCAGAGGGCCAGGAGTGGAGCCTTGGGGGAATGCCCCCTTATCTCCACCAGAGCCCAGAAAGGACGAGAGAAAAAGCAGTGGGGGAGACAGGGTCTGTTTATTGTCACTTACATCCGTGAGCCCCTTCCCCCATCATTGTCCTCTTTTGAAATCAGTCATCTAAACAAAGCCCTTAAGCTAGTTTGCTTACCTACTGTTTTCTATTAACTGAATGTACCCTCCCCCCACCCCCCACCCAACCCCCATATATTGAGTCCTAAACCTCCAGTGTGAAGGTATTTGGAGATGGTGCCTTTGGGAGGTAATGAGGTTTAGCTGAGGTCACGGGGGTGGGATCCTCATGATGGGTTTAGTGTCATTTCTAAGAGACACTCAGAGCTTTTTCCTTGGCTTTGTCTGCTATGTGAGGACACAATGAGAAACCTGCCCTCTGCAAACCAGGAAAAGAGCTCTCAGTGAAACCTGACCGTGCTAGTACTCGAGTCTCAGATTCCAGCCCCCAGAACCATGAGAAAAACTTTTCTGCTGTTTAAGACACCCTGTTCATGGTATTTTGTTATGGTAGCATGAGCTGACTAATGCATCTACCAAAAATTTTTTTGGATCATCTTTATACATTTTCAAATTGATATTTAACATTTTCTATCATACACTTAAATAGTTGTGAAGAATGTCATTTTCAGCCTTCTGTAAGAGTTGGCATTAAAAGTAACAATAAAACTGTAACCTCACTATTTTAAGTATCTCCCACGGGATAAAAATGTCATAGTGATATGATACCAATTGTAACATATTAAAGGTATATAAATAAGTTCTTTAGCCTCTGAAAATTTAACATTATTCTCTTTCTCCCTCAGTAAATATTTATATTCTATTGACCTAACAAGCCTCTGTTTATATTTAATATAATTGCTTGCCTTAAATGCCTTTAAAAATATTTTCATCTTTATTTTTCTTCATCAAAACATATATACATAGGAATTTTTTTTAAATATTTTTTTCCCTGTGACTACAAGGCTTTGCAGTATTGGAAATGGATTTGGAATTAAGTTACTATTATAGGTACTAGTTGTACACAATTGATTAAGGTAAGATATATTACAAACTGATAAGTACAAAATAATTAAGTACAAAATAATATTTTATTGAAAATGTATCTGTTAGATGTAAAGGGCTTTTTTCTCAATTAGTTTATTTATTCATGGTTGAGTATTAATTATAAGAATGAAGTAGAATTCAGTATCAATATCAGACAAAATATTCTAGCCTCAAAGGTCACATATTGTATGATTCCATTTATAGGAAAAGTCCAAGATAGGTAAATCTACAGGAAAGAAAACATATTGTTGGTTAACAGGGTCTGGGCAGAAGGGTGAATGGGGAGTAATTGCCTCCTGGGTGCCATGCTTACTTTTAGGGCCATGAAAATGCTTTGGAAGTAAGTACAGGTGGTGGGTGGTTACACAACATTCTGAACGTACTAAATGCCACTAAATTGTTTACTTTAAAATGGTTAATTTATTTGATGTAAATTTCACCTCACAAAAAAAGAATGTTAAAAATAATCTGGGGTGAGATAGGAAAGGATTAAAAGGGGGATAAATGGTGATGGAAGGAAACTTGACTTGGGGTGGTGAATATACTATACAATATACAGATAATGTATTTCAAAAATTGTACCCCTGAGATTTATATAATTTTAATAACTAATGTCACCTAACAAATTCAATTAAAAAAACTATAATACTATAATAAGGAAGTCTTAATGCCTCAGAAATTAAGAAATAAATCCCTTTTAAATAACCCTTGAATCAATGAGAAAATTAAAACCAAAACTGAAGATTATTCTGAAATTAACAAAAAAAATTGGTATGTTAAGTCAAAATCTATGGGATGAAGCTATAGTCCTAGGCTGAAAAAGAAATGTCTAAATTAAATCTTCAACATAGAAAAAAATTCCAAGAGAAGTTATGAGAAGAAAAGATAGTAAAGCTACAAACTGGTTATTTCAAAACCAATAAAAATAGTTACACTCTGCAAACATATATTAAGAGAAAGTGAAAAAATAAAAATATTTATTAGGAATAAAAATGGGGCATAAGAATCATAAACATTATTTTCATATGTCTATGGACTCTCTGTATGTCTTCCTTGGAAAAGTGTCCATGAGAGAGATTCAAATTCAAACCACAAGGAGATACCACCTACCACCTATCAGACTGGCCATCATTAACAAATCAACAAACAACAAGTGCTGGCAAGAATGTGGAGAAAAGGGAACCCTGGTGCATTGTTGGTGGGAATGCAGACTGGTGCAGCCTCTATGGAAAACAGTATGGAATTTCCTGAAAAAACTAGAAACAGAACTGCCTTTTATCTAATGGTTCCACTGCTGAGATTATACCCTAAAAATCCTGAAACACCAATTCAAAAGAACTTATGTACACAATGTTCATAGCAGCGCTATTTACAATAGCCAAGTGCTGAAAACAGCCTAAGTGCCTGCCCATCAGTGGATGATTGGATAAAAAAAAACCCGGTACATTTACACAATGGAACATTAAGGAGGAATTCTTATCCTTCACAACAACAAGGCTGGAACTGGTGAATATTATGCTAAGTGAAATAAGCCAGGTGGTAAAAGACAAATATCATATGATCTCACCTATAGGAGGAGTCTAATGAACAAAAAACAAAGGAGCAGAATAGGACCTGTGATGGGGATAACAGGGAAAGAAGGGGAAGGGTCTAGTCAAGGAAGAAGTATAAAGGACCCATGGACATGGACAACAGGGTGGGGATTGACAGTTGGAGTGGGGCAGGGTTGGGGGATGGCATAGGGCAGGGGAGAAAAATGGGGGGGAAATTAGGACAACTATACTTGAACAATAAAATTTAAAAAAAGGAATCATAAATATTCCAAATATTACAAAATAAAATATTGTATAAAATAATATCCTTACTAAATCTGGAAGAAATAAATAAGTTTCTAAGTTGATCTAAAAGAAAGTAAAAAATCCTAAACATCTCAAGGTCTAAAGAAGAAATTGGAAATATTCTTAAAAATTTACAATTTAGCCCTTGCTGGTGTGGCTCAGTGGATTGAGAGCAGCCTGTGAACCAAAGAGTCAGCTATTCTATTCCCAGCTGGGGCACAGGCCTGGGATGCAGGCCAGGTCCCCAGTTGAGGGCACTCGAGGGACAACCACACATTGATGTTTCTCTTCCTCTCTTTTTCCTTCACTCTCTCTCTCTCTAAAAAATAAAATATTTAAAGCCCTGGTTGGTGGCACAGTGGATAAGGTGCCAGCCTGAGAACCCAAAGGTCGCTGGTTTGATTCCCAGCCAAGTCACATAGACCAGGTTGCAAGCCAGGTCTCCAGCCAGGTCTGTGGCTGGAGGCAGGTGAAATGCAACCATACATTGCTTCTCCCCTTCTCTGCCTCTCTCCTTTCCCCTCTTTCTAGGGATAATAAATAAAATCTTTAAAAATAAAGTAAAATAAAATAAAATATAAAAAATAAAAAAATTTTACAATTTAAAAATGGATCAGATCAGATGGCTTTAACATTAAGGATTAGTTATCTTCAAAGAACATATTTTCCTGTTATTCCAACTACCTTAAATATTAGAAAAAGATGCAACTATCTATAACCAATTTTATGATGCTAACATAACTGATATGATAAGCATAGTGCAATAAAGAATTTATGAAATAATTTCACCAATATATAAATGCAAAATTATGTGAACTAAAATATTAGTGAATAAATCCAGAATTTATTAAGAAAATAATAAATGCACCACAATAAAATGAGATTATTACCAGGAAGACAAGGATTATCCAACTTTTGGCAATTTTTCAAAATACAGCAATTCATTTTATAAGCAAATAATAGAATAAAAACACATGATTAAAAAAACATGATTATAACAATATTTACAAAAACACATTTGATAAAATCCAGTAGTCATTATTATTAAACAGTTAAATAAGCAGAAATATAAGAACACCACCTAAAATGGTAGAGTATTTACTGCAAGATACCAGCAAATATTACATTAAACTTTAAATGCTGGGTCCAATTTCATTAGAATCAAGAATAAGAAAGAAAGACCCACCCTGCACAGTACTACAACATTGTATTTGAGCTATTAGTTAATGTAATGATAATATAAAATAAATTCAATAAATATTAAAAAAACAAAATTATCATTTTTGAATACTATGTAATTATACAATTACATATATAGTAAATCCAAGTGAACTTCCTAAAAATCCTATTTGAGCTAAAAAAATATTTGATTAAGTGGCTAGATACAAAATAATTATCAAAATAACTTTATAGCTTTTCTTCATATTCTTAGTAACCAGTAAGAAATGGAAATGGAGAAAAGAATTATATTTGAAATAGTAACAAAAACTGTAAGCTGCGTAGGCACAAATTTAATGTGAATGTTACAGAATTTTAATGGGAAAATTAAGTATTATAATTATTAATAACTTTAAAATCATATCTGACAGGAGACATACTGTATTTCTAGATGAGAATGACAATCATCTATGAATTAGTATATGAAAATTTATATAATTTTAGTTAGAATATTCTTTGTGTTGTAAGATGACAGGAATTGGCAAAATGTGTTTAGGGTTTGGAAGGAAAAATATAATAGAGAATTACAAAGAAAACTTAGAAAAATTAGACCAGAGAGGGGAAATTGCTCTATTAGATATTAAGACTTAATGTAAAGTGAATGAATCCAAATAATATGATATTGGATGAAAATAAACAGTGAAGAGTGAAAAAGTAATACTGTGTCTATAAATAGATTTAAGTTTATGTGAAAACCTAACCCTTAGATTATATTTCAAGTCAGGGCTGAAATAACAATAAAATGTGCTGGCATGGTTCCCTGTTAAGTAAAGAAGTCAGGGAACAAACAAGTGTGGACCCCTAATGAACACAACAAAAGTATTTGAATATTTAGAAATAGCTGAAGAAAATTTATGAGAGTATCTGAATAATCCTGGGTGGAGAGATATTTTAAAGTAAGACAAAAAAAAAAAAAAAAAAATCTCAAAGCTATAGAGGAAAAGGGGACAGATTTGAATAAATAAAAATGTGTAAA
Organism: Noctilio leporinus; assembly: GCA_004026585.1. Lineage (NCBI taxonomy): Eukaryota > Metazoa > Chordata > Mammalia > Chiroptera > Noctilionidae > Noctilio > Noctilio leporinus. The sequence goes on from PVIW01002380.1 coordinate 221,439, forward strand.
CTCTTTTATGGCAAAAAATCATAAAATCAAAATGCACAGTTAATAGCACTAATAAAAAATAAACTATTTGAAAAAAATAGCAACCACAGAAAAGTATAGAAATCACCAATAAACCTGATATGTTGCTTAACCTTTGGAAAAATGGAAACTCAAATAGTGAGCAATCATTTCTAACCTATCAAGTTGATAACAAAAAAATAACATCCAGGGGATCAGAAAACAGGCAATCTTGCTGATTGGTCTGTTAAGTAGGCCACCTTTGGGAAAAGCAATCTAGCAAAAATCTATTAAAGATTTAAGCTATGCATTTATACCAGCAAGCTCACTTTTAACAATCTATCCTAATAGTTTAAAGGTATTTATACACATATAAGGTTATAGTCTATGATGTTTATTGCAGAATTAATCGTAGTGGCAAAACACTGAAAACAATCTGAATGTCCATTGAAAGAGAAGTAATTGAGAAGATATAGCACACTATGGTGTTTCCATACCATGAATGATTATTATTCCGCTATTTGAAAAGTTGTGTGTGCGTGTGTGTGTACACATATATTTATATATGTGTGTGTATTAACACAGAAGATGTCTATGTGTCCATGACAGGTTAAATGGGAAAAGCAAGTTGAAGGAAGGTAATGTAGATAAAAATAGATGAAGAACTTCTTACCTATGAAAACATGTTTGTATGGGTATAAATGAACACATAGGAAGGTTAGACCCTGATTGACACCAGGGAGTGAGGGTAAGGTTAGGGAGAGAGTGTGGCTTATTATGCATACTCTCTGTACTCTTTGGTTGGTGCAGGGAACAACATTTTTATTTTGAAGGATGTGACAGAGATTACTACTGCCTACCCAACATCCACTCTCTTCATTCTCTTTGGTAACAGAAGCTTATGGCCACTGAGAATGAAAGCCTGTATTTCCCAGCTCCTTTTATGGTCAATTATGGCCATGTTCTAGCAGGTGGAATACACTCAATGTTTTCTGTGGGACTTCAAAGAAGGTTCCTTAAAATGGAGAAAGTGAGCCCTCTTTTTCTTTTTTTCTGCTGCTTGGAATATAGATGTAATGACGTGAGCACTAGCAACCATCTTAGACCATGAAGTTACCTGAAAGGTGGTGGAGTAGGAAGGAACAAGGATTTCTTTTTTTTTTTTTCTTTTAATTTTATTGTTGTTGTATTACATCCATCCCCTTTTTGCTCCCCTCTGTCCCCCTCCCCACCCACCCTTTCCCCCCAAAGTCAATCCCACCTGTTGTCCATGTCCATGGTTCCTTTATACTAGGTTCTTGTCTAAGCTGCTCCCCTTCTTTGCCTCTGCCTCCCCCCTCCCCCCAACCC